>RCUC01147933.1:0-10356 GCA_003697995.1 Taxidea taxus jeffersonii
TGAGCCTCTCCTGTTAACGACTCAGGAGCTGCCTCATAAGATAAGAATGCTGCGTCTTGGGTTTCAGACAGGCCAAGGTCACAGAACCCCAGAAATGACAAGGTGTGGAGTAAGTGGAGCCATGAGAGGTAAAGAGCCCCACGAAGGGACTTGGGAAGAGGAAAACCCCAGAAGCAGTGCGTGCTGGGAAGCACACCTCCCACAACCATGTTGTCTGAACAACCTGGAGAATTAGGTACTTGGTGCTGCTGGAGCTATGACAGTAGAAGAATCATTCTAGAAGGAGACAGTTGGCCACAGGGGTCCTATGTGTCCACCTGCTCTCCAGCTGCAGATCTGAGAATTAAACTGGGATTGTGGTCTGCCACAATAACTTACTGCCACGATAACGGGAGGCTCGAGAACAGTTCACTCACGTCTATTGGAAACAGTAAGTCTGGATCATCTATAGTTTACTCAGTTTTTATATGTGGCCGAGGAAGAGTAACCTGAAAAATTTTTAAATGAAAAGAAAAAGACTTCAAAGCATGAAACTAAAAATTCCCCCTAACAAGACAGAAATTAGGAGACTCGGAGGGAAAGCATACCTCTGAAAATGACCTACTACAGAAATCTAGAAAAAAATTCTGTTTGACAACCGCAACCGAATATAAGAAAATACGACTTCTGTCAGTCTGCTTGGACTGTCATAACAAACTCCCACACTGGATGGCTTACTGGATGACTTAAACCACTTTATTTCCTCACAGATCAAAGTGCCAGTGTGGTCAGGTTCTGGTGAGAACCTTCTTCGTGACTTGGAGTTGGCCGCGGTCCACCTGTGCCCCTCACATGGTGGGAGACTGTTGCAGCCAGCTCCCCGGTGCCTCTTGTTGCAAGGGCAGTAATCCAGTCCTGAGGGCCCCGCCCTCGTGACCTCATCTCAGCCCAGTTACCCACCACAAGCCCCATGGTCAGACACCTTCACCTGGGGAAGTGGGGCATCAACAGTTGACTTTGGGGGTTGTGGGGGGGCCACGGTTCAGTCCATGGTGTGACCCCTGTGAGAGAGGAGGCTGAAGTTGTCCGGGGACAAAGCAGCAGGATAAAATGAGGCAGAAAAAGGAGTGAGGTAGAGGACTGCAGAGAAACAGAAAATGAAATTAAAATCTACATGGTATGTAGTAAAGAACAGAGTTGATCTGTTGGAACAGAGCTGATCTGTTGGAATTACATGAAATGGAATTAAATACGGGAAGGAGAAACCTGAGCAGAGCAAGAGAACAAGGGGAAAACAAGCTAACTACAGAGCCTGGGGAGCCAGTTCCAGGTAATTGTACCGGTGGGACAGAAGTAATACTCCAAAGATACAATAGAAGAAGAATGTGCTGAAGGCAGACCCACGTATGCTGATTTAAGGGCTGTGTGTCAGGGGGTGACAGATGATTGGGCTATAATCTACCTCCATATAAAAAGACCCATAACTCAATAGATGTTTGTGAGTTTTTAAAACTATAAATATAAAGGAAAAAGTATGCAGGCATCTAGGTATAAGAAAAGCCAGTTTTTAACAGATGAATCCAAGGAGGACTTGTCTCAGACTTCCATACAGCGCTAAATGCCAAAAGATACTAGAATATGTTTTTTTTTTTTTAAAGGAGAGCTTTTAATTTTTTTTTTTTTAAGATTTTATTTATTTATTAGAGCGAGCACAGGCAGACAGAGAGGCAGGCAGAGGCAGAGGGAGAAGCAGGCTCCCTGCTGAGCAAGGAGCCCAATGTGGGACTGGATCCCAGGACGCTGGGATCATGACCTGAGCCAAAGGCAGCCGCGTAACCAACTGAGCCACCTAGGCGTCCCACTAGAATATGTTTTGAAAGGAAATGTAGATTACATCCTAAGAGTTTTATATCTAGACCAATTGTAATTTATGAGTAAAGGGAAAAATAAGGGCTTGAAAACACTATTTTCCCCATGTATCTTCAAAAAATTCATCAAGTACACTCCAGTTGTGAAGAATGAATTCATAGCATAGGAGAACTTGGGGTCAGCATTAAAACCAGATAAACTAGACATAACTTTATTTTTTTAGATACATATTCTTAAATTTTTATTTATTTGAGAGGGAGGGAGAGACAGCATGAGAGGGGGTAGGATCAGAGGAAGAAGCAGACTCCCCGCTGAATAGGGAGCCCGATGTGGACTCGATCCTGGGACTCCAGGGTCATGACCTGAGCCGAAGGTAGTCACTTAGCCAGCTGAGCCACCCATCCCTAGACAAGTTTAAAATGTTATGAATCTGGTCACAAAATTGAATGCAGAAGACAAAGATCATTCTACAGTATTACAAACGATTTGTAAGAACCTGAGAAGGAAGGAATAAGGGGAAGGATAGAGTAGAGAAAGTTAAACCAATCCTTCCCATAGTGTGGGCCCCAGGCCAGCAGCAGCGCCATCTCCTGGAAGCTTATCAGAAATGTAAATTCTGGGTGCCTGGGTGGCTCAGTGGGTTAAGCCTCTGCTTTCGGCTCAGGTCATGATCTCAGAGTCCTGGGATCGAGTCCCGCATCGGGCTCTCTGCTCGGCAGGGAGCCTGCTTCCCTCTCCCTCTCTCTCTGCCTGCCTCTCTGCCTACTTGTGATCTCTGTCAAATAAATAAATAAAATCTTAAAAAAAAAAATGTAAATTCTTAGACTTCACCCCCAACCCAGGGAATCAGAGTCTCTGGGGTGGAGCCCAACAATCTGTGTTGTAACCACCTTTCTAGATAATTCTTAAACCTGCCAAAGTTAGAGAAGCTACCTTTCTCTATGATAATAGACTTGAAAATGTCATTTTCTGCTTAACTGTAACAGATGTGTCTTACATGCTGTGTAAAACAAACAAAGAGTATTGGAAAATAATGGAATATCGGCGAATAATGGAAAGGCAGAGAAAAGATTTCATGCATCAAGAAGCTGCAAATGAAGGAAACAAACCAGGAAGGGTGGAACATGAAAAGAAAAAAAAGAATCAAAACAGGAAAGAAGTAAAACCAGGTCATTTATAGCTACAATACCGAATGGCCTAATCTCTTTTATTAGAAGACAAAGGTTCTCAATTGAAATAATGGTTTATTAAGAGATCTACCTTGTTAATTCCCCATCTCTTTCTCAGGGAGCTCCCTCTTGTTTCCTTAACTAAATTTAATCCCCTTTTGGGATTTTCATAGCCCTATAAATGTCTCCTTTAAGAACACCCATTGGGGTTGCAGTTTTAAGTTTGTGTTATTTGATTTTTTGGTCTCTTCCAGACTGTAAGCTCCTTGAAGGCAGGAACCGTGATTCCTTTTTCTCAGTAGTTTCTGCTGTCCATCTACCGACGTATCTTTTTAATGAATTTTCCCAAGAAAATTTAGAGAAATGTTTTTAGGCACATGCAAACAATGAAAAAGGAAGCTCTTACAAATGATCAAGAATTCGTAACTAATGTCAGGCGAGCTAATACAACAGTATAATTAAATGTCCGAGCAGTGGTTCTTAAACTTTCCTGTGTGTCAGATTTTTCTACGGGGCCTGTTAAAACACAGATTCCTGGATCCCCGTCCTAGAACTTTTCTTTCGTTGTGTCTTGGATTAAGTCTTGAGAATTTGCATTTCTCACTGATTGTCGAACGATGCTCATGCTGGTCCAGGAACTCATCTTTGAGAAGCACCGTGTTACAAAATCATATCATGTTCTGAAGGCTACAGTTAGATTTTGATCTCATGAGCCGTATTTATATGCATCAGACAACATTGCATCTGAATATACAGAATAAGTTTGGAAGTATGACACAGTGGAAGGATTGGTCACAACTTTCAGTCTTCGATAGAGCAGGTGGGCAGATAGGATCATACCGGGTTTGAATAATACAATACAGTTGATCTCACAACTTTGAAGCCTATGAACAGCAAATAGTAGATCTTTTCCAGTGTTCGTGAAGCAGTTATAAAAAAGTTATTGTTCAGAAAGTTTTAAGTACATATTGAGAGAGAGAAACCATACACAGAATAAAAAAATTTTGAGAAAAATACTTGTAACATGTAGAACGAAATCGTTGATGTCCTTCATCTGTGGGGTTCTTCGCAATGAAAGTAAATATACCTATGGAAACATTGACTGTGAACACAAATGGGAAAGTCACAAAAGGAAAAATACCGGTTAATTAAGCATGAAAAATGGTCAGTTTCCTTAGAACTCAAATGGAAAATGAAAGCAGCAGCGCCATATAGTCCCCCCCTATAAGGCCCATCTTTCTGATTGGGATGGAAATTAGCCCAACCTTTTGATATGTGGTTGGTGCTGTGGTTATCAAAAGCCTTAAAAATGCGTACCCTGAATTTATCCAGGGGAAATAATGAGCAGCGATTATGCACAATAATCCTTATTTTGCAGTGACACGAAAAATAATGAGCAAATGGGCAGACATTTCTACAGGGATGCAGATCACAGCATTTTTAAAAAATTTTTTTAAAATTTTTTTTTTTTTTTTTTTTTTTTGTAAGGGAAAAATTTTGAAACAATCTAAACGTCCCCGGGTGTAGGAGGCTGGTTCAGCAGATTTCAGAGTCCATTGGGATGCATACAGCCAATAAATGCAGGACGGATCGATGTTTATTGATTAAGCAAGATGTCCACAAAGTGTTGTCGATTGCATACACCAGGTTATAGAGAGGATATGGATCAGGGCTGGCTAATTCAAGGCCCACCGGAGCCAGACAGATGATGTCAGGGCGAGAAGCGCACTCCAGATGAGATGGGAGTAGAGGGATGGGGCCTGGGGCCGATGGCAAGGTTGCACGCTGCACCCCCAAGGGGTAGCTGCTGCTCTTTGTTTGGGGGTGACGGATGATTGAAATATCTCTTACTCTTTAAATTTTGTATTTGTATTTATCAGTATTTTATAATTTTCCCCCAGTGAACAATATTACATCAGAAATTTTTAAGAAGAAAGAAGTTAGGCAGTGCCAAAAGAGAGGTAAAGATAAAGTCTGGTGGGACCCGAGAGGAAGCCGTGACCCCCCCTGCTGGGGAGGGGTGGGGGTGCTTGGGGGTGGGGAAGGTTCTAGAGATGAGGGGACCCAAGCGTGGCCATTGCAGAGGCTAGGACTAGCAAAGGGGGTGAACACAAGCTTGGCACTGGGGGGTCAGCTAAGGTCACCACACATTTCCTGAGCACCAGGGCCTGGGGGTGGAGTGTTGGAGAAACAGCGTGTGCCAGGTACTGTTCTAAACACTTGACATATAAATTTAATCCTCGCAGCAATCCTAGAAGGTGGTCCTATTATTACCCCCCATTTACAGATAGAAAAACTGAGGCACAGAGAGGTTAAGAGATTTGCCCAAGGTCACACAGCTTGACATGGAGTTGCTGGGACTTGAACCCAGGCGGTCTGGCTCCAGGGGCTCCTGACTGTAGTTGGTCCCAGGATGAAGGGGAGTTGGAGGGGAGGGAGCATGCTGCTGCTTCTCAGTGGGACCTGGGCGCCCATTCCCACACTTTCCTCTCCTTGGACAGAAACTGGCAATTACACCTGTGAATTCTGCGGAAAGCAGTACAAGTACTACACACCTTACCAGGAGCACGTGGCCTTACACGCCCCCATCAGTGAGTACCTTCTCTGGTTGGGGGCTGGGGGTGGTGGGGGAGGGGTGGGCCGGCCCTGTAGTAGCTGGAATAGCTGGGAAAGAAAGCCCGAGTCGCCCTTGGTCAACTCACGGTGGTCATCACTCACCCACTTCCTTCAGTGGTCCTGTCCTCACCGCTGAGCCCCTCTGAATTGCATGGTTCCTGAGAGCCGGTGCTATGTGATGCCGCTAAGCCATGGCCAAGGAGACAAGAAAGCTGCCTCTTTGCCCTTGGTGGTGGAGGGGGTAGAAAGCTAGAAGGGACACTAAGCCAAGACTCAGAAGCCCTAGGTTTTAATCAGCTGGCTCAGGGTTGTATGACCTTGGGCAGGCCCCATCCTGACTCTGGCCCTCAGTGTCTCTCTTCTCCCTTGGTCTGGAAGAAAAGAGTTCTAATGCCCCTTCATGTGGGATATCCCAGCCTTCCATTCTCCTGTTTGCCAGCTTCCCTGCTGGGTGTCAGAGGGGTCTCCATCCTTAGATCCCCAGGATGTGGGCCAGGAGGGTATGAGAGATTTCGGCTAGATCCAACCAAGGATTGGTTTGCCGAGGCTGAGACAGCCCTTCGGATCTGGAGATCTGTACGTCACGGGGTTCTGTGTGGAACTAGGGGCTGCGCTTGGCTTCAGGTGGTACCTGGGGCTTGGGCTTGGGGACCCTGGGTCTGAGGAGAGTATTTAGAAGAACCTATGCTGACTCCAGAAGTCCTTGCAGCTGGAGTTAATAGTGCTCTTGTGTCCAGCTGCTTTCACTGAGCCAAATGTCTGTAAGACTCGTACACGGTGTTGTATAGATCAGTTCATTCTGACTGCTGAGCAGTGTTCCGTTTTGTGAAAATCCCCACCCTTGGTGTAGCCCCGTGCTTGTTCATTTCGGTTGTTTCCTGTTTTAGTCTGTTAAGAATGAAGCTGCTCTGAAGGTATTTGTAGGAGGCTTTTTGAGGGCACGGGTGTTTCTTTCTCTTGCATAAACACCAGGGAGGAAAATTGCTAGGTCGTAGGGGAGAGTGTTTAACTTCGTAAGAACTTAGGAATTCTTTTTCAAAATGGCTATAGCATCTTACGCTCCTGTGGGAGTTCCCCTGGATCCGCATTCTTGCCAACGTTTGGAGGTGATGGGCTCTTTAATTCTCGCTATTACTTAATTCTATTTAATTCTCTATTTAATTCTCGCCCCTGAGTGCGTCGTGGTCATGGTCATTTTGGTGTTAATTTGTGTTTTCTTGATGACTGATGACCCTTGAGCACTGTTTCATCTGCATATGGGCCATTGTATATTTTACTCTAGAAATGGTCTAAAGTCTTTGGTCCATCTTGTGGTTGGAGTGTTTGTATCATTAAGTTGTAAGAGCTCTCTTTATATATTCTAGATCCAGGTCTTACATCAGACACATAAACTGTGAATATTTTCTTCCTGTCTTCAGCATGCCCTTTGATTCTCATCCACTATCTTTTCTCTCTCTCTTTTTTTTGTTTTTTTGTCATTTTATTTTATTTCTTTTTAGTGTTCCAAGATTCATTGTTTATGCACCATACCCGGTGCTCATGCAATACGTGCCCTCCACAATACCCACCGCCAGGCTCACCCAGCCCCCCACCCTCCTCCCCTCCATAACCCTCAGTTTGTTTCTCAGAGTCCACAGACTCTCATGCTTCGTCTCCCCCTCCGATTTCCCCCAGCTCACTTCTCCTCTCCAACTCCCAGTGTCCTCCGTGTTATTCCTTATGCTCCACAAGTAAGTGAAACCATATGATACTTGAGTCTCTCTGCTTGACTTATTTCACTTGGCATAATCGCTTCCAGTCCCATCCATGTTGATACAAAAGCTGGGTATTCATCCTTTCTGATGGAGGCATAATACTCCATTGTATATATGGACCATATCTTCTTTGTCCATTCGTCTGCTGAAGGGCATCTTGGTTCTTTCCACAGTTTGGCGACTGTGGCCATTGCTGTTATGAACATTGGGGTACAGATGGCCCTTCTTTTCACTATATCTGTATCTTTAGGGTAAATACCCAGTAGTGCGATTGCAGGGTCATAGGGAAGCTCTATTTTTAATTTCTTAAGGAATCTCCACACTGTTTTCCAAAGTGGATGTACCAAACTTGCATTTCCAACAACAGTGTAAGAGGGTTCTCCTTTCTCCACATCCTTGCCAACAGTTGTTGTTTCCTGTCTTGTTAATTTTGGCCATTCTAACTGGTGTAAGGTGGTATCTCAATGTGGTTTTTATTTGAATCTCCCTGATGGCTAGTGATGATGAACATTTTTTCATGTGTCTGTTAGCCATTTTTATGTCTTCTCTGGAAAAGTGTCTGTTCATGTCTTCTGCCCATTTTTTGATGTGATTATCTGTTTTGTGTGTGTTGAGTTTGAGGAGTTCTTTATAGATCTTGGATATCAGCCCTTTGTAGTGTCATTTGAAAATATCTTCTCCCATTCTGTGGGTTGCCTCTTGTTCTGTTGACTGTTTCCTTTGCTGTGCAGAACCTTTTGATCTTGACGAAGTCTCAAAAGTTAATTTTCACTTTTGTTTCCTTTGCCTTTGGAGACGTGTCTTGAAAGAAGTTGCTGTAGCCAGTGTCGAACATACTGCCTATGCTCTCCTCTAGGATTTTGATAGATTCCTGCCTCATGTTGAGGTCTTTTATCCATTTCAAGTTTATCTTTGTGGCATACAGTATCTTTTGATACTTTTTTTTTTTTTTGCAAAGTCTAATTTATCAGTTTTTTTTCTATGCTTAGTACTTCTTGGGTCCTACCCAGAATGTCTTAGCTATCTCAAGATTGTGAAGACAGTCTCCTTAATTATCTTTTAGAAGCTTTATAATTTTAGCCTTTGGATTTAGGTCTGTCATCTTTTCAAGTTAACTTTTATGAATGGTGAGAGGTAGGAGTTGATTCATTTTATCCCATATGGAGATTTGGTTGTTCCATCATCTGTTAAAAGAGTTGTCCTTTCCCCATTGCATTACATTGCAGCCTTTGTTGAAAATCAGTTGCATGCCTAAGTGTATATGAGTTTATTTCTGTTCTGTCAATCTATTTGTTTATGTTTATGCCAATATGGTCTTATTTACTGGAGTTTTATAGGAAATCTTAAATTCAGGTACTCTTGGTTTTTCAACTTTGTCCTTTTAAAAGAATATTTGTCAATTTTAGGAACTTTGCTCTTCCATATAAATGTTAGGGGAATTTCTAATTTCCATTTTCTATAAAAAAATTCAGCTGGGGTTCTGTTTAGGGTTACCCTGAGTCTATAGACCAATCTAGAGAGAATAGAACATCATAATAATATTGGGTATTCCAGTCCATTAATACGGTTTATTTCTGCATGCATTCAGACCTTTTTCTCTCAGCAATAGTTATATTTTTCAGAGCAGAGGTCATGTACATATTTCATGAAATTATCTCTGAGTACTTTGTTTTTTCTACTGTGATTTTTAGCTTTCCAATTACTTGTTGCTATTACACAAACACACTATTTTTGTGTATTGATTTTGTGTCCTGAAACTTTGCTAGGTTAACTAATAGTGAACTAGTCTTAATAGCTTTTTGGTCAGTTTCTTAGGATTTTCCTTGTATGTACTGATGTCATCTACTAATAAAGATAGCTCTACTTCTTTCTTTCCAGTCTGTATTCTTCTTAGTATTTTTTTCATCTCACTATACTGGTTAGGACCCTCCAGTACAATGTTAAATAGAAAAATTGAGTGAGTATTTTTGTCTTTTTCCTAATCATAGGGTTCAGTTTTTCACCATGAAGAGTAATCATTTTCATCATTAAGAATTATAGTAGCTGAAGTAGGCTTTTATAAATGCCCTTTATCAGTTGAGGAGGTGACCTTTTATTCCTGGTTCACTGAAATTTTCTGTCATAAATCACTGATTATGTTTTTTCTTCCATGTATTGAAATGATTCTATGATTCTTTTATTCTAATAATGTGGTATGTTACATGGATTAATTTGTTGTTGTTGTTGTTTTTAAAGATTTTGTTTATTTGACACACAGAGAGCACAACAAGGGAGAGCAGCAGGCAGAGAGAGAGGGAGAAGCAGGCTCCCCACTGAGCAAGGAGCCTGATGTGGGGCTCCACCCCAGGACCCTGGGATCATGACCTGAGCCGAAGGCAGACACTTAACGGACTGAGCCACTCAGGCGCCCTTGTTATCATAGATCTTAAATAAGTCACCATACCTGTACTTTACTAAAACACATTAAAATGGTCAGAGTCCCAACTATGAAATGAACTGAAGAAACTTACAGTGTTAGGATGTTTCCTCTTTGCCTGGAGAGTGACTTTCTTCTTTGAAACTCTTTTTTCTTGGGAAGGCATCTAAATTACTTTAAGACCCAAGGCAGTTTGTAGAGTTACTTGCTTTTAAGAACATATTTTCTGATCACTTCTATCAAATTCCCCAGGATTTTACCTGGTTTTTGGTATCATTCCCAAAACTCACTTCTCAAAGCTAGGGAACTGCAATCCTAGAATTAGCTGTGCCCCAGGAATATCAGTGGTTTGTTGATTGATGGTCATAATCAAGAAAATAAACATTTCTGGTGAGGTTTTTAATTTATTTTATTTTATTTTTTTAAAGATTTTATTTATTTATTTGACACACAGAGAGAGAGGTCACAGGCAGGCAGAGAAGCAGAGAGAGGGGCGGGGGGAAGCAGGCTCCCCGCTGAGCAGAGAGCCCGATTCGGGGCTTGATCCCAGGAC
>RCUC01147934.1:0-24254 GCA_003697995.1 Taxidea taxus jeffersonii
GGGGAGGAGGAAGGCAGGAGAGTTGCCAGAAAGGTCTGAGGTCACTGTCCTGCTGTCCTGAAGGGGGGCGAGGAGCCCGGAGCAGCCAGGAAACACGGCTTCGCCATCTCCGCCGGGACGCGCGCAGCATAACAAACGGGCGTGGGGTGAAGCCACGGAGTCTGTGATAACGTAGTTCACACGGGAGCCCCCGCCTCGTGAGGCCGAGCTGGGCAGAAGTGACCCGGCTCTGCGCCCCACCTTCCCGGCAGAGTTCCCTCCCCCGCCCCCTCCGCGGGACTGAAAGCGGTGGTCGGTCCTCGGCCGGGTTCCCGGTGCCCTTCAGCTCAGCGGGCATTTACTCCGAACAACAGCAGAGCTTCTAGACCCATAAAAATCTGGATGCACGCAAGATAATTAGAAAATAATTCAGGTCTTTGTCTGAGTCCCTCAGCAATGCTAACAGAGTGAAGAGGGGACTTTTCCCTTCTCTGCTGAGTGATGAGTGGCTTAGCACGTCTGGCGGTTCTGTGCCCTGTTCCTCGGGGCTGTCCCAGCATCCGCGCCCCCACGCCAGTGCGGGGCATCCCCTGCACGCAGACCACGTCGAGAGCCCGGAGCCCGGCATGCGGCCACTCTTGTATAAATGTCATTTATTTCTTGTATAAATGTCATTTATTTCTTGTATAAATGTCATTTATTTCATTTGCCTCTTGAAACATAACCGGTATCAGCTGGAATGCTTAATTGTCCTGTTTCAGACTAGAACGGGTATTAATATATTCAAATCCGTAATGACTCAGAGTTGAACAAAATGTGAAAACAAAATTCTCCACCAAGAACAATGTCCCCCAGAGCCCGTTCTCCTAACTACCAGGGTCAAGTCATTGGATGAGTCATGATGGATGAACAGCCAGGGGAAATGTCACTTGCCGAAGGCTGGAGGTCATCAACTCTGCCCACTAATCGCTAATTAATCCTCCAGAAACACCTCCTGCCCTATTGTCTGGCAGCAAACGAAACAGTTTGGGTGGGTGGATCTTAGAAAATTAGAAATTATCCCTGGAAATGTTGATTCTACCCCACAACAAGAAGTGGAGAGTTACCGTCATTTGCATATCTTTAAGATTCTGGTTAAAAAACCACACACTCTTTAAGAAAATCTCGTCCTCTTTTTACAAAAGAAGCAAGGTTGAAACTCCTAACTACAAGCAATGATATCAGTGTATCTATCTCGGAAGAGTAGTTAAGGGCGTTGTGATAAGTTAATGAAAGACGAGTGTCCGATGTAGCAAATCTCAATGAATCCGAGATTTCGGTTGTGGTTGTGTTGTTGGATTTCAGCCTCAATTCTACTTTCCTGAGTACAGTGAGTGAGATGGAGCGCTGATCTGTGACCCGGGTAATTTAGATCCAGCTGTTAAATTAATTAAACAAGAGGCCATTAGGCCTCCAGGGCTCTGAGGCCTGGGAGGTCCACTTAAGCAACCCGAAACCAAGGCCCGTGAATGTCTCAGGGCTGCAGCATCACTCACGACGCCGCGGATGGGCAGTCGCAGACCGCCAAGGGGGCTCGACGCTACGGCCAATCCCACCTTCTCTGCCCCCTCTCCCCGGTTCCCGTCAGTGCCAGGCCCTGCTCCACGGGAACGTGGTTTCTGCACAAATAAACTCTTCCAGCGTTTCATACACCTCGGATTATCCTCCACCTGCCCTCCATGCCAGTCCTCCCCGGCCCTGATACGGCAGGAGGCTCAGTGCGGAGTTCTGCCGACGCCCCTCGGTCTCTACTAGACCTGGCGTCACTGGGTCCAAAGGACAGAAGCCACAGGGCAGCCACGCACCGCCTTAATGAGTTCCTTTCTCGTGCCTGCCAATGCTTTGGGGAAAAAATGAGGGAAGGAGGGAGGGAGGAAGGGAGGAAGGGAGGAGGAAGGGGGGAGGGAAGAAGGAGGGAGAGAACAGCACCCAGTTATCTGCGGTGCGGGCTAAGGAAACTCGGCATTATCTACCTTTGACAAACCAAGCCCACTCGCAGTTACGGCGACTGGTCCTCGGCCTGTCTCGTGGGATTGGGGGTCTCCCGATGCCAAGGTGGGCCGTGATCTGCTGCCCGTGAGTTGGGCCTTGGGAGATTGTTTTCTATGAGGATTTGTTTTCAGACCTTTCAACAACACATCCCTTTTAAAAATGGACGCCGCCCAGTCAGAGGAGGAAACAAAATCACAAACCCGACGCTTACTGTCCCTGCGTGCAGCTACGTGTCCACAGATGCAACTGTGTATGCGCCCACGACATTTCCTGTCCCGGCGGGGCTGACCTGGGCTCGCTGGAGAACGTCCTCCTCTTAGGTGAAACGAGCCCGTGAAACCTGCTTCCCCCAATCCCAACACATCACCCCCGCATTGAAGAGCACCATTTTCCAGGCTCCTGGCATGGTTAAAAATGTTTAGAAAACTTTTCAAACTTTTCTTAAACTTCCAGTTAAATGCCTCTGCCTTTGACTAAAACCGTGGGTCGATATTGTGGTGCATTGGCCCGCTATCATGAGAATAAAAAACATCATTGCAAACTCAATAAAACACCCCATAAAAATAAAACAAAACCCTCTTTCAAGGGGTCAAGATCCAGTTTCCTGGCCTCTCAGCCACGTGTGTGCCTCTAGGGCGGGAGGACGCTCCTGACTCTGAGTTTCCACATCGAAGCCAACGCTCTTTTAACCCACATCCTTGGGGAATGGGCTTTCCAAACACCGCAGCTAATAAAATATATATCACATCTGATCGGAAAGGATCCTTGCTGGAAAGGCTAACTGTTCTTCTCCAACTCCGGGGAAATGGGATTTCCACGGTTGTTTTCAGACACAGCTACCTCTCCCCAAGTGCCCGTCCCCTCCAGGGGGGACGCACCGCCCCCCCAGCACCTGCCTTTCCCGCGAAGTCAGGCACCTTTGGAATAAACACGGGAAAGTGTGAGGGAGAAGGAAACACACTCCTGCCTGCGCATGTGGTCTCCCAAGCGGAGTTCACGGAACATTTGGAATAAAAAGTAAATGCTGGCTAATGACGGGGGCGGGGGGGGCTGAAAAAGCCTTTTCTGAGTTAACCGCTTTACAAGATGCGGACAGAAAGCCCCAGCCACCCTGCAAGAAAATGTCTCCGGCAGAAAGGGCCATAAAGCCTCAGTGACTACATTCTCAAAGAGCGAACACGGCTCTTCAGAACCCGACTTGCGGCCCAGCCCGGCAAGCCCCGCGTCCCTGCCCGAGGGAGAGGGATCCGCGGCGGAGCGCGTGGGGACGGACGCCAGCGGCCCCGCGGCTCATTACGTGTTGGCGCCTCCAGCTTGCGCTTGTGGGGCGGGTCCTCGATGATCCTGTTGAGGTCCCCGCGGTTCTTCAGGTCCAGGGGCTTCTCCCACACAGACAGCTGCATCGTCGGGTTGAAGAAGAACACCCGGTCGTCGCCCGTCCAGACCACACACCTGTTTGAGTGGAAAACTGGCCTCAGTCCCCGCGAGGACACTGAGTGCAGAAATCAGCGGCATGCGACCGAGCCCAGAAACCCCTGGGGCCTGAAATCCTCCCTTGGCAAAGGTCACTTCTGTCCCATCTAAGTCATAATGGCTGTCTCTGGCTATCTGGGGGACTTCACAGAGCTTCTCCTATTTTCCCATTCAGTTAATGGGAAATATTCTCCTGACTGTCCTTTTTTTTTTTTAAAGATTTTATTTATTTGACAGACAAAGATCACAAGTAGGCAGAGAGGCAGGCAGAGAGAGAGGGGGGGAAGCAGGCTCCATGCTGAGCAGAGAGCCCGATGTGGGGCTCGATCCCAGGACCCTGAGATCATGACCCGAGCCGAAGGCAGAGGCTTAACCCACTGAGCCACCCAGGCGCCCCTCCTGACTGTCCTTTTACCGGGTAAGGACAGCAGAGCTGAGCAAAGTGGACAGCTCAACGCGGGCCCTGGGGGTCCAACTCGATCTGGCATACCAGCTGCCTCCATGTGACCCTGCGCTCTGGGGACCTCTGGCCGCCCACAGGGGACCACGTTATTTGGAGGGGCTTCCCGGTACACATTCCTGATTCCCGGGACTTGGAGACATAGGCATATCCTATTCTTCTATATCCGAGACATTAAACGGGCCACTGTGTTTAGCAGCTCTGCCCGCTGAGCTTCTGAACTGAATTCTCCAGTTTGTTTCTAGAAGAACAAAGAATTAAGCTTTGTGTTTTCATAAGTAGGAATCTAAAATCTCCAGAGTCACAGGCCATTTGGAGACCCCATCTCCTAGGAAGGTCATCAGAGAGGGGAAAAGATTAAAAAGAAGTGAAGAAAAACAAAACAAAGAAAGGCCGGGATCTGTTCCTAAGGGGTGTGAGTAGGTCTGTAAGTCTCTGTGCATAGGACCCTGGGTCCAGCTGCAGTGGCCCTAAGAACATGGCCGCGCAAGGCCCCTGGCCCAGCCTCTGGCTCTGTCCCAAGGGTGGGCCCAGGGTGGGGCAGAGATGCTGACAGCAAGGCCCACTTCTGGCCTGGGCTCCTGGAAGTTTCCCCTTGGGCAAGTCCTCCCCCTCCCTGGGCCCCAGCTTCCCACCGCGGCCTCCCAGAGCCCTGCAGGCCAGGGTTCCCGGATTCCAGAGGCAGTGGGACTGGGCAGGAAAGTCCACATGTGCTGAGAACCCGTGGCTATTGATTTTCCTCTAACCGGGGGCCTCTGACCGATGAGGGGCCGCCTCTAGGCCCTGCCTCCAACCCTGGTGGCCGGCGGCCCCCGTGCCCAGCCGGCCTCGCATGGCTGTGCGCTATGAGGAGGGAGAAAGGCAGCACCGAACACTCAGCTCTGCACAGAGGACACCCTCTAACCTGAATCGTCCTCCTCGCCCAGCTAGACACTTCCCATGGGCTGTGCAGAGGGCTTGAGGGCTGAACCCCGCATTCTGGGACTCTGACCAGACTAGGCTCCTTCCCGGAGGGATGCTGAGACGGTCTGATGGATCCGTGTGCCTGCTGGGCCAGGGCCATGGGTGGCAGGCAGAATGAAGCTCCCTAAAACATCCACGTCCTAGTCCCTGGACCGGGAATGCGTGACCTCCCACAGCAAGGGCGGCTCTGCAGCTATGGTAAGTACTGTCTTCAGACCAGAAATGATCCTGGATTGTCATGGTGGAAGAGGGAGGCAGGAGGCCCGAGTTGGAGGGGGAGAGGTCGCGAAAGCAGAGGTCAGACACACACGAGGCTGGCACAGGGGGAGGGAGGACCCCGCGCTGTGGGTCTCCGGGATGGAGGAGGGGCTAAGGAAGACAAGAGGCCCCAGGAGCTGGAAGAGGCAAGGAACGGAGTCTTCCCCGGATCCAGGAGCAAACGGCCCCACACCTGGATCTGAGTCCCGTGAGATGTCGGTGGGATTTCTGACCTCCAGAACTATGAGATGCTACATTTGCGGAGCTGAACCTCCTGGGTTTGTGGCAGACCATGGCCCCTCTCTGCCCTGGGCACCAGCATCAGGACCCGCCTCCAGCCAGAAGTCACCCAAACCCCAAGCACGAGCCCACACCCACTGGCCATCACTGGCCTAGACACTGAAGGTGGAAAACGGTGACCCGCCCTCTGGCTGACATCTCCTTCTGCTCTAGGCCTGTCCTTGACCTTCAGGTGACCTTGGGAGCTTCCCTTCGTCCAGGTGGCCTCAGTTCCATCCCGTGTGTAGGACGGGTTGGAATGGGAATGTGCATTATTCTACCCCCTCCCCCTTGCTGTGGGGACTTGGAGGCAAGTCGCCAGGCCCCTGTGTTTCTGAGAGGCAGGGGCTCTTGGGCCCCCAGGGGTGCTGCCCAGGCCCGGGTTGGGACTGGAAGTCGGGGGGAGGGCTGGCAACCTGGGCAGGACTCAGATCCCGCGTCTGCCCCAGCGTGCCTGGGTGGGCCCTGCTTCGCCTCTGCAGGCCGGAGGGAGCTGTTTTGTGGTGCGCTGCTCGTCCCACAGGATTTTTTATGGAGTTGAAGTTGAAGGCAATTACGTTGCGCTGTAATTACCCGTCTGGCCACGGCCGAATTCTCCAGGTGGGATTCTGGGCTGGCAGGGACCACGAACCCTGTCCGAGCACCGCGGCTCCTCCCGGCTCAGACGGCTCCAGGGAGGGAGGGCGCCTGGCTTGTCCGGGGGCCGTGCTCCTGGCAGCACGCAGCCCTCGTCGGGGCACCCCCGGCCAGCCCAGGCGTCGGGGGCCCGGCGGGGATGGTTTCCTGGCATGAGCGCAAGCTCCGTGCCCAGCAGCACCCAGTTTTCCAGGACGGTGGTTCCCACCAAGTCAGGGGCAAGCAGGCCCGTAGCGCGGGCGGTGACAGCAGGGGCGAGCTCCTCTGGACGCTGCCGTGTGCACTCACGCTCCTTGTGCCCACGTGCGGCTGCGGGAGCTTTTTAGGCTGCAGGTCCAAACCCGCCGGCGGCCGACTCGTTCTCGGGACTGTGGCGTGTGGCTCCCTGCGCTCCCGTCGGCCCCTCACCACGGCATCCGCCCCGGAGCCCCCACCTCACCTGGTGGGGCAGAGGACGACTTCCGCCGAACCTGCTGCAGCTAACCTCATGGGCACCGCGGCCCCGGCGGCCGGGCACCCTGTCCCCCACCGCTCCAGAGCAGCCCCAGAGCCCCAGCCCCGGCACTGACTGACCTGCTCCCTCCTCTAGAGCCCTCGAGGGAGAGAGCACTCAGCTGGGAGTACAGGGGCCCAGAAACCCAGTGCAGCTTGGCCTCTGTGCCTGCACCACGCCAGCCTGTGGAGTCATGGTCTTGCCATCCTCATTTTTAAAAGGCTGATGGACGAGGGTCTAGTCCCAGATGGTTTCCTAAACCCCTCCCAGCCTTTATTCCACTTTCTGTTCTTTTCTCTTCATTTCCCAGTTTGGAGCCAGACCCCAGTCTTGGTCCTGCTGCCCCTCCCCTCAGAGCCACCTCGAAGGCAGGTGCGCCCAAGCCCGGCTCCCGAGCTCGGCAGCCCTGGGCTCATGGCCGCATGTCCTTAGATAATTGTGCTCAGCCCGTCCCGACCTCTCCCTGAGGCTGAGCCTCCACCGGGGCTGTCTGCAGCTCCTAACCGCCTCACTTGGGGTGAAGGGGTGGGTGCAATCCACGGTCCAGGGTCCCCGGTCTCAGCCGCAGCTGCCCTGTCTGCTTTGCTGCTCCCCTCTGCCTGGAAATCCCTCCTTTGTAACACACAGGAATCCAGATCACTCCTGCTGCTCCCTCTGGGACATGGAGCAGGACAAAACCCAAAGGGGAGGAAGGACTAAGTGTTCCGGGAGGCTTTCCAAGAGGTGAGGCAGCAACCGTGCCTGTACCAGGGACACCCGCCTCCCCGTGCCCCCAGCGCCTCCCTCTTCCCCAGAAGACCTGCTCTCTGGGTTTTCAAAACCAAGATGTGATCCCACCAAACACAGCACAGCCATCCCTACGGTCACTCAAGGACGCAGCCAACAACGTGAGATAGTCATTGGGAAGGGAGGGGTTAACCAGGCTCTGTGGACATGACACGGTCCTGGGACACGCCCGTTTATCCCAGAAGCAGCTGGGCTGTCGAAATGCAGGTTTCCAGGGGCTTGGAGTGCTGGCTGGCTGGCTGTGGGCACGGGGAGAGAACAGCGTTGGCTCTGGACCAAGGCCCATGCGAGGGCCCAGCCTCAGATCACCTCCACGCCCTCCCACCCGGCTCTGGGATGCACCCACGGAGCAGCCGGCCTCCTAGGTGGTTGGCTGTAAGTCGCTCATCTCCCTAAGACCCAGGCAGGGTGCTGGGTCCTGAGAAAGTTCTGGTCAGCAGCGGGGGTGGGGGGGCTTGAGAATAAGAAGCTGAAGACGAGGGGAATATCCACTGCTCCCGGGGTGGGCAGTCCACGTCCTGCATGCAGTGTCCTGGGGCTCGTGAGCAATGGGGTCTCAACTCTGGGCCCTAGGTGGCCACTTGGCAATCTCGTGTTGACCTGACACTGTGCTCGAGGGACGCGAGTGGGTCTGGGCAGGTGGGCCTGGTGGGTGAGGCTCACGGGTGAATTGGGGCAGTAAGTCTGGACAGGTGGCTTATGGCCAGGTGGGTCTGGGCGGACAGGCTGGGGCACCCGAGTCTGGACTAGAAGGCCCAGCAGCTGGGTGCAAGCAGGGGTCTGGACAGGAGGCCTCGAAGGAAGGGTCTGGCCGGGGGGTCTGGCCAGCAGGAACTAGGGTCTGTGCTGAAGCAGCCCCCGGGGCCAGGCTGACTGGTGTGAGGGGGGTCCCAGGTTCCTGGCCTCCTCTAGTGGAGAGACGAAGGTGGGGGAGGCCCTTGTGGGACCGACCTCCGGCAGGGCCTGTGGGACCCACTTGAATGCCTTCCAGGGTCTTGGTTTCCAAAGAAAACCAGGTGTCACATCAGCACAGACCGCAGCAGCCAGGGCAAGTCCCCCCTCTCAGGCACCAGGCGCCACCCCTCAGGGCTGCCAGCCTGCTCAGCCGGGTCCTCCCTCCTGCCGCCTCCCCTGTCCCCAGTGAAACCCACGGCCTCCATCCTCGGAAACACGCCGCCCCACGGCGAGGCCCAGATCTTCTCCCCCGGGTGCACACGGTTCATTCTACCACTAACTTCCCGAGGGACCCTGCCCCTGGCCCAAGCGCTGCTGTTCACTCTAGGAAGAGACTCACACGGGGGACATATTTGGCACAATTCTTTGCAGATCCTGGGTCAGCCGGCTGTTTCGGGGACATGCTAGCTCCATAAGCTCCCGGACCTGAGTCCAGGGACACCCCTCCTGTGTCTGAATCACCGGAAGGGCCAGCCCAAAACCGCCCTGACAGTGTAGGCAGGAATCCCCACCCCAGCTCCGTCACTGAGCTCCCGGAGAAGGGAAGCGGGGCCCTAATTAGGCACTGAGGAGGGGAGTATTACCAGGGAGAAAGCTGAGCGAGGACAATGAACATGGCACACATTTCCATCCAGGCTCCGAAGAACCCAGTTCCGGTGCCACGGGGACATGGGTGGACTGGGACCACAGAGCTGGTGGCAGGGTAAATAAGCGTGGCCCCCAGGAGAAGTCTGCCCATCCACTTGTTACCGTTGGTTTCAACTAGATGGAGCCAGCTGTAACATGCAAAATTAATTTTATGTATCATTTTATGCACATTTTAAGTAATATGTATATGTTCACCTTTAATCATGCTACACAGTATCTGGAGAGCTGCCATATTCCCTCTTCTCTTTAACTGTCCCTGTGTCCCAGAGGATGTCACTAGCATATCACAGTTATTCAAGGCTGGGACAGAACATCCACCCCTCAGCAGCCCTCACAGATGAGGGTCTGGATCCTGTCCAGTGAGGCTGCCCTGGCCGCTACGGGACACTCCAGGGGCCCCAGGGGCACCTGAGGACAGTGGACCCCCAGGGCCACATTGTAGCTCTAGGACTATTCAGAGATTCCTACTGGGTTCTCTCCTCTCTCCACCTGATTTGTCCCCTACGTGCCCGTCCCAGGAGGACTGTCCTGAGGGGAGAGAGCCCGACGTCCCCTGGGTCTTCCCCCAGGGCTTAGGGCCCTGTACAGAAAAGCAGGGTCTGGGTGCCCTTTGCTCTTCCCTCCCTGTCCTCACCCCTGCTCTGCTCAGGAAGGGCTGGCCCAGCAGCACGCAGGAGGCTGATGCACGGGGTGGGCTGGGTAAAGGGGCACAGAGTCATGGAGAAGACGGTAAAAACCTCCCTCCCGCCTTCCCTCCTGTGACAGTGTGATCTGCAGTAAGAAACACGTATTTGCTCTTGTCACTGTTTCTGGCTCAGAACTCCTGAAATCCTTGGGATCTCCTAAGACATGAGAGCAGAGAGAAAAAGGTGGGATGGGTCTCTTCCTACTCACATCACAAGCCCTTTATGCCAAGGAGGGGACTTGGGGACCGCCCGCAGGGATGGGGACAGGCAGCCAGGAGAGCCTGCCCTGTGACTAGAGGGTTGGAACCTTCCACCCCCACCCTCGCACCTCCTGGCACGGAAGGCGGGTCACCAACGGCCAGTGACCTAGTCAATCACGCCCACATGGCGAAGCCTCCATGAAAACCCAAAAGGAGGGGGACCAGAGGCCTTCTGGGCTGGTGACCCGATGGAGCTGGCAGGGGTGGCCCCGGGGAGAGGACATGGAGGCTCCTCGCGCTCCCCACACCTCGCCCCTGCACTTCCTCCACCCGGCTGTTCCCGAGTCCTTCCCTTCTACAACGAGCGGAAATCTAGTGCCTACAAAGTCTCCGAGCGCCTGAGCCGCTCCAGCGAATTAATCCAGCCGGAGGAGGGGCCGTGGGGAGCTCTGACGCACAGCCCGTCAGCAGCAGCAGAGGGGACAGCCTGGACTTGACACTGGGGTCCGCAGTGGGGAGGGGGCGGTCTCGGGGACCGAGCCCCTGACCTGCGTGCAGGGTCGGAGCCGTCTCCAGGTAGACAGCGTCGGACGGAGGTGGCCTGGAGGACAGCCAGCTGGTGCCGCGGAAGGCTCGGTGCGGGAAGACCCACGGCGGGCGTGCGGACATGAGGTCGTGCATGGAGGCCTGAGAGCCCAGGAGACCCAGGAGGTGCTGCCGTCTGCCTTCCTCAGCCCGCGCTCTGCCCCGGCCACCCTGGGCTGCAGCACCCACCCAACAGCGCTTGTTCGGAGAAGAGCGCACGGACGTCCAGGTGACGTCTGCTCCTCCGGACGAGGCCACAACTGCCCATAGCCGTGACTTGTCATTGAGGGGACATACTCAAGTCCAATCAGTGCCCGAAGGTGGTGGCTTTGTCATCCCCCAGTAAGACCAGTCAGGCTGGTGACCTCACAGTGTCATTCCAGGCATAAGATGGTTCAGATGCTGGACACGTGGGTGCCAGCCGGGGAGAGAGGCCGGGATGCCGAGGGCGCACGGCCCGGACAACCGATGGGGGCAGCTCGGCCCCTGGCATCCAGTGTTGCTGGACAAAGGGGCCCCCGCTCCTCCCCTGGAGGGAAGGCTGCTCGGGGGATGAGAGGAGAGAGCGGCGGGGAAGGCTAGTGGTGGCTTCTGGGCTGGGTCCCCCTGCAGCGCCCAGGAAGGGTGTTTTGGCTGATGAGGGTCCATGAGCCATGTGCGCACCTGTCCCCGCTCCTGAACAGTCGCTGTGACACTCTGCCCGAACTCCGGACAGCTTCCCTCCCTCTGCCTTTGGTTCCTGTGCGTCCATTTCTTTCCCATTTTGAAACGAGCAGTGGGAAGGGTCCTGCAGCCGCGCGCAGAGCTGGGCTCCCGTCCGGATCCCGGCTGGCCGTCTGTCCAGCCTCTCGGAGAGGAGACGTGGACCTCAGGAGGCCTGTTCCCAACACCGGAACGAGGCCCAGGACCGCCACGCTTTGTCTTCACAGAACAAAGTTCCCGACGGCTCCATCTTGCATCTTGACCGTGGCCCTGGGCTTCGAGAGACTCTGCCTTTCTGGGGAGTCACAGTGTCGGCGACACAGGGCCTGCTCCCTGCACCACGTCCTGGCTGTCATGTCCCTTCCCAGTCACAGGACGGAGGCCAGGGGCCCGCAGGGTCTCCTCACACCCCATCACCGCCTTGGCACGAAAGCGAGGCCAGAGATTCCTGAGAGCAAGCGGGGAGCATCGCAGGGACGACACTTCCACGCCCTGTCCCAGGGGCTGCTTGCCCAGGAGCTCGCTGTGGGTGGAAATGGCGGCCTCCTCCTCCTCACGCACCCCTCACCGGCCTTCCCCAGCCGTGCTGACACCTCACTGAACGTGAGAATCCCCTCCCCAACAAGCCAAGGGTCACCCGTCCCTCCCTCGACACAACGAGAGACTCGGTGATGCCAAGGGGATACAGTGACATTTGGCTTCACTTCAGCGGTGAGTGCACGAGGCGGGGATGGCTGCAGGGTCCGGGCTCCGCCACCAGGACCTCACGCCAGGAGAGCGCGCGTGCCGCAGGGGGACAGCCCAGCATCCTCGTCCCGGCACTTTCTGATAACCTTGTTCTCCTCAAATGTCACCCACACCGATGATGCTTTGGGGAATTTTCCTTTCTTTCTGGAAAAGATGTACCAACTTCACCCAAGAACAAGCCAAACGTGCCCAGCACCAAGATTTAGAAAAACCCAGAGAACCTACTATCAAAACATCACGCTCAGCGGGTTGGTGGTTGTGAGTGAATAAAGAGATGCCATCAGTCGGGGCTAAGATAGTGAACACAGTCGAATGACAAGCGTGCTGTGATCACAAAGTCGGGGGGAGCAGGGCGTGCGCCCGGCGTTGTGCCTCTAGGCTCCTGTCCAGAGGAGGCCCTCCCGCTCCCGGGCGGAAGCTACACCCTCCGTCAGCTCCTCCGTGGCCACCCTGGGACTCCCACGACAGCCCCCACGGCAGCCACTTGGGCGGCGCCCCACGCACTCCCGCGACACTGTGCTTCCTCACGCAGCTGCACGAGGGGGCCCGCTGGCCCGTGGCACCCGCTGGCTGGCGGAGTCCGCTTCCTGCTGGTGCCTCCTGCTCTGGTCGGTCCCGAGCACGCCCTCATCTCCTTCTGAGCCGCTGGGAAAGGACTCGGGGGTTTGCTATGAAGGCGTCACTGCATTAATCTTGACTTTCTGGAAAACGGCCTTATTTCAAAACCAGTGTTCATTTTTTAAAATTTTACAAAAACCGTGAATTACTCGTAAATCCATAATCTTGTAAAGAATTGTAAAATCTTGACGATCGGCACCAGCACTGATCGCCAGCTCGGCCAGAGCTCACGGACTTTACGCTTGAACAGTTTTCAGTTTGTTTCCTGTCTTCAACGGTTCCAAGGGGAACATTTTCATGACCCTCCACTAGGAGAGTGGCTGAGTCGTCCCCGAATGGCCTGTGGGTCAAGAGCCAAGTTATAAAGAAGGAGGAGGGTGAGCCCGAGGAATGGATCAACAGAGATCTGCAAGGCACTGGGCAGAGCCATTCCGGAATGGCCACAGGGCACACAGGAACAGACCTGAAAGACCGGCTCGGCTGACCTCACGTCTCTCCCTCCGGCTTCTTCTTCCATGTTGAGGCAGAGAGGACGTCACTTTCTACGAAAGTTCATACATAGTCTTCATTTTCTTGTTTCTCCTGAAAACCTCCTGTGTCAGATTATGGCATCCCGAGGCCCTCCCGGCGGCCATGGACTCCGCGAGCTTCTGAGTCACGGAGCTGGCTGAAGACATGGTTTCGGGCTCCGAAGCCACGTCCGGGGTTCGGCTGGCACATGCGGGAAGAACGAGGGTCCGCTCCTCCCCCGCGTCCACAGGGCGTCCCAGCACTGGCCTGGCCTCTCTGAAGGTCTTCATGCGACGCCGGTACTTTGCAGAAGGCTGCACGTCGGGCCGTGGGTCCTGGCCGCACGGTTGGAAATGATCACGGAAGCCGCTCGTTTGCGGCGCTCCACTCCCACTACCCGCCCTCCCACGGAACCACGGAACCACGAGCGGGAGTGCCTTCCCCGCTCTCGACTGCAAAGCAGTGAACGCGCCCATGCGCCCCGGGGCTTTCGCCGGGGTCCCCAAGGAGCAGCGCTTCCATAGCCAGTTTCTCCTTTCCCACTACGCTCGAGGGACTTTGGGTCTTAGCTGACCCTGTCGTCCTCCCACACATTCAACTGCTCAGCTCCAATTTGGTAAAAATGTGAGCATAGTGAAAACGCTAGCAGAGTAAGAATATTTTGATTTCCATTTTAGGGGCACCTGGCTGGCTCATCCATGAAGCGTCGAGGTCCTGGGATCGAGCCCCACAAGAGGCTCCCTGCTCAGTGGGGAGCCTGCTTCCCCCCTCTCTCTCCCCCTGGCTCATGCCCTCTCTCTCCCTCTCTCTGTCTCAAATGAACAAAATCTTTAAAAAAAGAATGTTTTGATTTCCATTTTTTCCATTTTACATGTTCTGAGTAGATTCCAAAACCTCTTCCTTCCTTACGTGATGCCAGCTGCCCCCACGGAGTTCTGTGATGGTCAACAGTGGTCCTTTCCCAGCCTATGCGTCCTGCCCCACCTACCCTGAAACCGCCAGAATCTTCTAGAAATCCCAAGTTTTCTTTGGAGAATGTTGGTCTGAGGTCAAGGCTCAGGTTCCCAGGTGATGTCTCGCTCCCAGCTCTTGGCCTGAGCCCTCACCTTTCCCTCTGGAGGAGGGTCTGCTCCTGGGGGCAGGAACGGGGCCTTCCTGACCGACGGGGCCACCGTGGAGAAGTTCCCCAAGCTTTGAGCGGGGAGCCCTGGTGTTGGACGGTGACATGTAAAGGGACTCAGTGAAAACACAAGCTCCTGGGAGGTGGCGCCCACCCGACGGTCACCTGGTCAGACCCGCGGACATGCCCGCATTCCCTGCTCACCTCCAAGGGACCCAGTCACCTCCCTCTGTCCCCGCACCCCGCCTCTGCATGGAACACCTCACCATCAAGCCTTCTGAGCGAGAGGCACAGGCGCGCTCCTGGGAGAGTCGCCGTCTGGACGATGGAGTCGTCCACAGGCCATGGGCCGGTTCAGACGCCCGATGCACAGGCGGCTGGCCAGGGTGACAGGGGCCAGAGCCAGGGCCCTGCAGGTCCCTCTGCCTCCGACTTCCTGAGAACGCCCGAACCGGAAGAAAGGCCGCCCGGAGCAAACCCGCAGACAAGGCTGTCGGGACTGGTTTGCACACGGGAAGCAGGCACGGCGCCCCAGGCAGGGCCCCTTCCTGGCGGCAGCCTGGGTGTCCGTGCGGAGCGCCGGGCCAGGCTCCCACGCGTGCGGCGCCGATGCTGAGGAGGCTGTCAGCGCGCTGCAGGTGAAGCCGCCTCCCAGCTGCAGAACCAGGGAGAGGGAGCCTCCCCCGCGAGGTCAAAGGTCCTTCCTCCGCGTTCAGGGGACCTGCAAACCCAGGCTCGAGGGCGTCCAGGGAGGGCGTCTGTCAACACTCCGGCCCTTAACCCAACAGCCGCTCAACAAGGCCAGAACGCTCTCCTTCAGGGGCGCCGGGTCGGAAAAGCATGGATGGAGGAACGGAGGGCGGGCACCGGCAGCCTCTCTGCAGCTCGGGAAAAGGACACGCGGGTTCCGGCCAGCACACCTGACTCCCACCCAGAAAGCACATCCTCGGGTCGTGGAAGCTGTCTGTGCATGTGTGGCCCTGTGACGTCCCGCAGAACGGTGACCCTGCCTGCGCCCAGCCGGCCTGCTCGGGGCCACAGTCCCCATCCTGGTGGTGAGTCAGCGAGAGGAGCCTGGACATCAGGCTCCACAGCCGGCTGCCGCCAGCCCGGGAGGCCCAGGAAGGGCACAGGCTGACTCATAGTTTACGGACAAAGGCCCCACGCTGCAGTGAGCGACAGGAGGGACAGCAGGATTTCTCTGATCCGCTTAGCCTTCTGCGTTCTCACGCAGTATTATAGAGGAAGAAACACTATGGCTTCACAGTTAGAAACTTCCACTGCTCAAAGTCATGTTTTCTACCGAATCATAATCCTCCAAGGCCCACTCACGTGCGCTGAATTTGCCCCACCCTCTAAACAGGACTTGGAAAGTGCGTCTGCCCTAGAGACACACTGCGGAGTCTGGTTATGGAACCCCCGGGCAGTGTCCATGGCGTCATAAAGAATGCGCTTGTGGTCTTCACTCCATTCGCCCAGTGACCCAATGAGCCATGCCTCTGTGATGCCACTTCCATAAATACCGGGGCTCGTGAGCACCTGTGTCCTGGGGTGCTGCTCGCGGGGCACAGAAGGTCGCGGACCTCCCCACACAGCTCAAGCGCCGGTCTCCTCCATCGAGCTGTATCCTTCCAGGTAAAACCGTAACCATGAGGAAACCTTTCCCCTGAGCTCTGTGAGCCATCCTAGCAAATCCTCACACCCAAGGGGAGCTGTAGGAAGGCCCGCGTTTGTGATCAGCCAGGCCAGCGTGCAGGTTGCCCCGCACCCCATTTGCATTCGGGTCTGAAGCAAGGGCACCATTAAGGGATGGAGCCCTGAGCCCCTGGGTCAGACAACTCTGTGTCGCTGTCACAACTGAACTGTAGGACACTCCCTAAGAGTCAGGACTGGAGAACTGGGTGTGGACTGTTAGCCAAAGAAGGGCCTGCGCCTACAGCCGGTTCGGCTGAAGACGGGCGTGGCTGGGGCGGGCACCAGGGCCGGCCGCGCGGGGAAGGAGCGCCTTCCCGGTCTCGCCAGCGAGGAGCATGACTTAGCACGATAGGCAGGTGCTCAGGCCAGAGCCACGGGGCCCGGCAGATGCTCAGCGTGCTCTTCCCGCATCGCCGGTCACCAGGGACACCGTGTGAGGCTGATGTCCCACCGGTTCCTATGCCGATGCGCCTGACGACAGGGCGCGTTTCTCTGTTGTCCGAATTAGCTGTTCCTTCCAGCTCTGTCCTACCCTTTTGTCTTCAGGTTTCCAAACTAATTTTTATTATAATAACCTTTTTATTCTGCTTCCAAATTATTCCATTATAAAAGGACATTTTTAAAAACCAAAGACAGTGGCTCCCTTGTGGAGGGTCTTTCGAGCACGGCGTACTCAAAGATCAGGAATCCTCCCAGGGCAGCTGGAGGGAGCCAGACACACCTTTAATTAACAGCCATTCAGTTACTATGTTCTTAGAGGAGAGGGAAGAAAAGCCCTTTGAAGCCCAAAGTGCACTGCGTTTTCTTCAGACACCGTCTCTCACGGATACACGTGCAACAGCTTGTTATGGGGACACAGACTCGCAAGCGTGCGGGAGCAGGGTAGCGTGTCACTTAAATGCTACTTTCTTTCTGCAGAACGGCACAACGGTGTGGAGCTGTAGCTGCAAATTAATGTTTTAGAGCACTGCGTTACCACCGAAGGGACGCGCGTTCTCTCACGGATGCCAGCAAGCTCGCCGGCTGCAGACGAGGCTACCTGTCCCTGCTCTCAGGTCTCGGGGCACCTTACCAGGGGGAGCCGGGCACCGGTGTGGAGGCCACGGGTCTGTTTCCTTCGGCTGCGTTGTCCTCTCTGGTGACTAGTATCGATGGTGTTTCCTTTCAACAGAAAGAGAAAGACAGCACTGTTTTTTGGGTTTCTTTTCTTTTCTTTTTTTTTAATTTAAACACTCATCTTCAATTAGGCAACCAAGGGAAGAGTAACAAGTCTCCTGCAGACAGATCTGCCTACGTACCCACTCGATAATGACCTGCTTGGAACAGCAAAGCAAATGGGACTGGGCAATTATGCTGAGAATACGGAATTTAAGGCACAACAGACCGTGCTAAGGAACTCAGACAAAGGCATCTCCCTAATTACCCCAAATTGGCTAAACTATCTGCTTTTGCAGACACGGAGATGGGCAGCAGCGGCCAAGAGATTGCTTCTGGAGGCCTTCACACCTCGTGGGGAAAAAAAAAAAAGTATGTGGGATTCAGTTCCAGAAATGGGCTGACTCAAAAGCTGGGGTCCAGGGGATCCGAAACTGTGCACTGTGGCAGGGACGCTAGATGCAGCAAGGGGTCCTGGGTGCCACTGGGGCTGGTTCATCCCGGGCCCGTGAAGGCAGGAGGACGCAAGCCTGCTTCCTGGCAGCATCGCGTGACGCTGGCCGCCCTTTCTGCGCATCTAGCTGGGGACAGCGTTCGGGGGCAGGACACGGTACAGGGTATGCAGAGGCAGAGTTGGTTCGGAAATCACTCTATCTCTGTTTAGAAAATAAGCAATGTTGGAACATGACACACCTAGAAGAAAATGAAGATTTATTCTCTACTGTTAAAAAGGTAAACAAAACAAAACATGGCCAGGACCCTTGCTCATCATTCATTATGGATACAGTTCGGAGAGAGATGAAAGCTGCTTGAGGATAGAAACTAGGGGACGTAAATGCAGACCGAGGGTTGGGACCAACTTATTTAGCTGCCTTCCTGCGGCAGGAGCGCCGGCTCTCTGCCAGGTGGAGGGAGGAGCAATCCGAGATCCTGCAGGCGGATCAGAACGCCCTGAGGAGGAATCCTCGACAAAGTGCCCCGTCGCCTCTGGAGTGGTTAAGGAGAGGAAGGGGGTCTCAGCGCGCTCAGCAAAGGCTCGCAGTGTGGGGAGGACGTGTGTTCCTTTTCTCAGCTGTTTCTATAGTTTCGATCTCAGAATAATACAATACTGGGTTCTCCTTCTCTTAAACAATCAGGTGAGATGAAAAAACACTCAGGATGTTATTCAAAGCAATGGAAGGGCTCTTGGCTGAGAATGTCAGGTGCCATCAAAGTTCTTGATTCCTTGAATAAAAGAAAGAAAAAAGGATGCCATCTTGTTTTCCAGCACGGCTCGAGCCCGGACCTGAAGGGACGCTGTGGTGAGGAGGTGATTAACCGTGTGTCTGGAGGGTCCGGACCAGGAGGCCGAACGGGGCCGCGGAGCGAGCACCTGCCGCGGGGCCGGCCAGCGAGGAGGCCGCGTGCCCTCGCCCACCCGCGCTCAGACCCACCGCGCCCGCCTCCGCGCAAACGCGCGAGCTGGAAAGGCAAACGCTCGGTTTCGGGACCCCGAGAACATGAGAGTCAGACCAAACCCTGCGAGCACGCCGAGGGTCTGAGAGCCCAGCGAGCACAGCCCCGGCCCGGAACGCGGCACCCGGCGGGGCCGCCGGCTCCCAACCCGCCCACCCACGACACAGGGGCTCAGAAGGGCCCCGTGGTCAGGCGGGGGTGGCCAGGGGAGCAGAGCCGGCCGGGAGGAGGACAGGAGTCCTGAGCCGACAACATGCCTCCGGCAAAGCCCCCCGGGTGTTGGCCGAGCATGAAGCGGACCGGGCACCGCTCCCCCGTCGGGCAGGCGACGCCGGGGAAGTGAGGGCCATCCCACTCAGGCGTGGGCACCCCGGGCCTTCCACTGGCTCCTCCTACGGTTCTCCATTCGCTGCCACAGATAATGACACAGAATAAACGAGTTTTAATTTATATAATTATCCCAGAGTTAACTTTAAGAATAATTTCTTCTAGAATTTTTGGGTCCTAGAAGATGTCTTTCCTTCCTGTGAGGGAAAAAAGGTCAGGATAAATAATGAACATAACAGGGAAGACTCAGAAAGTGCTGTTAAAAAAATATATGGAGAATGGAGTTTATGCTACTAATCCAATTAGGAAAACGAAGGGAGATTTTCATTATGAAGCTAATTGAACGCAGGAAACCCAACGAGGGCCTCTGAGCAGTGGATTACCCCGGCTAATTACTCATGCGGATCTGGCCGAGGCATGATTTGTGGCAGGGACTAACACTTAAATTTGGCAAGGCTGGGATTCTCTCCCGCTAATTACCAAGCTC
This sequence comes from Taxidea taxus jeffersonii, assembly GCA_003697995.1. Taxonomy (NCBI): domain Eukaryota; kingdom Metazoa; phylum Chordata; class Mammalia; order Carnivora; family Mustelidae; genus Taxidea; species Taxidea taxus. The sequence goes on from RCUC01147934.1 coordinate 19,248, forward strand.
TTCTTCATGTGGCACTCGCCGCTCATGATTTCCTGTTGGTGATAAAAATGGCATAAAACTCCCTTTCCGCACTAAAGTGATAAAAGTGAATTAGAGGCGCAGAGCCCTGGGATAAAGAAAGTAGTTAAGGCACTAGGAAGGATATTTGTTTAATAAATATGGAATTCTGGCATGGGCGTTCATCTCTCACAGAGAAATCCTACGTCTGGAGCGGAAGTTCAATGTGCACTAACATTGTGTGACCCATTTACGCCCCGGACATTGGCCCTAAGGACGGGGAGGCGTGAAGGCCAGCGGCGGAGCCCAGGGAGGTCCCCCGCAGGAGCCCGGTAGGAAGGCCAGCGGGAACGGGACGTTCACACCCGCAGCAGAGACGGGCCCGCGGGAAGGAGGTTCTAGTGAACGCGAGCAAGGCTCTGAGGCGGACCGCAGGCCTCCAGGATGTTCGAGAGATTGGAGCAAATTAAGTGCCATTTGTGATTTTCAAATGTAGCAATCAAAGCTAATCCCGTGGTCATTCATGGAAGGTAAACACGCCAAACACACTCATGGTCAATCCTTAAAATGCCATGTGGCAGAAAGGCCAAGGGAAGCCTCTGATTAGAATAAGAGGAGAAAACACAAAGGTGTGTGGGCTGGGGGAGGTCCACACACAGCCCAGATAACCCAAACACGGGCTCTGGCCTTGCCTCGGTGGCGTCTGTGTCCCCACCCTGTCTGAAGTGTGGGGACAGCACGTGCGGGAAGCCAGGTCAGCGCCAAGCTCCTCCACACGGACCCGCCTGGCGAGCCCTGGAACGGGACCCACCGGGAAGGCCAGACGGCCGTTCCCCCCGTCCCCCGCCCCTCTGCCATGCTCTGAACTGTCCTGCCGGATTTGGCTCCATGTCACAGAGCAACGGCAAAGCGTCCCGCCGCCCCCAGAGCCAGGTGGGAAAACACGTGCGGGGCGGAGGTCCCGGCTCCGAGTCCCCCTCACCCGGCTTCACGTCTGTGAAACACAAGCAGAGCCTGCAGACCCACCTTCTCTTCCCCGTTCCCGGCCGGGCTCTTCCTCTCGGCGTGCAGCAGGAGGGCGGGGGGGCCGGGCGCTCGGCCGCGCTCTCTGCCTCTATCTGTTGGACCAAGACAATTGTCATCAGCATCCCATTTGTCACGTCCCTTTGGAAAACTAAATAAGGACAGAAAGTGCCCTTGAAAATTCCATGTGGCAGCCCACGCCGCACATCCCACAGCGAGGTTGTGGGGTCCCAGGCCCTGCCTGTGGTCTTGTGACTGAGCCCCTCCCAGGACACTGAGCTCCTCTGGCCACGCCTTCTGAGCCCGGGCACCAGCCACCGCGCGGCCGGCCACAGCGGGTGGACCGGGCCACGGGTTTTGGGATGGACGGCCACAAGCTCCCACATGGAAGGGTGCCTTGACAAGGGCCAAGGGCCAATGCGGGACAGAAGAGCCAGGCTTTCTTGGCCTCAGTGGTTGGTGGCCACAGCCAGCCACCCTTGGTCCCCACCCTGACAGGGGGATGGGTGGGGTCCACGCCGGGCAGACCCCCAGTTACCACTGTGCACCTATCACTAACGTGGGTGCTGGCTTTGCCATGGGCTGACCCACATGGCGCTTTGCAAAGCAGTTGTTTTGGGAAAGGAAGGGGGGAAATGGCAAAAATGTAGCTTCTGCCTAGAGAAAAAGATTAGGCTTCCTCTTACTCCAAACTGTCCACACAGTCCCCAGATGTTTGCAAGCCATAAACAGGTGCAGTGAGACACAGCACAATGAACCAGCATTTTAATATGAAGAATTAAAGCAAAAAATCCCAAAGCATCGAACCGCACCCCAACCTAACAAACACATCCATCTGGATGAGACTTGAAGGTCAGGGCCCTGGGAGAGAGGACTCCCTGACCAGGAGCTGCTTCTGTCCAGCACAGGTCCTTCCCTGGGGAAGACAGGAAGGGGCAGGAAGACACTGCTTTCCACACACACGCACGCACGCACATGCACGCACACGGCAGGCACAGGGAAGGTGCCTTGAGGTCTGTGCTCACCAGGCGGAGCTGGGGAAGGGCAGTCTTGGCGGCCAAATGAGCCTCCTGCCCCTCCATCCCACCTTCCTTAGCCCACTGGAAACATGGATTCCTCCACCGCATATCCTGGCAAGGAGGCTTCAGGAAGGGGCCACACATGCCAGGAGCCCACATCACACCCTATCATCTGTCCACGGTGGGAGTCTGCACCTGGCACCCTCACGGCTGCAGAGCTGGGCCCAGCCGACAGGGCAGCTGGTCCCAGAGCCCGGAGGTGGGTCAGGGCTGACCTCCAGGCTTCAGGGCAGCCATGACCACCTCCAGGAGACATGGGTCGGGGCCTGGCAACACCACATCCAGGTCGATGTCCAGACCAGCCCTGGGGAAGGAACAGTCATGCTTTCAATGAACTGTCGAACCAAACCTGAGCCGTGAAAATTCTAACCTCAGGGCAGTGGGGACACTTTATTACCACTCATGGGGACAAGCAGAGCCCCAGGATGGAGCTAACCTCTCCAGAATCTGTAGGGATTACTCCCCAAAGCCCACCTTCTGTGCAGGTGTGGGCAGCAGTCAGGAGTCTGGGTGCCTGGACCTCTGTGGGCTCCACATGGGGCTGCGCTGCCAACCCGCAGTCCCAGCTCCACAGCATGGGCTGCACATCCATGTGCAGGATGAGCTCAAGGTACAAAACACGGTAGAAAGTGAGGCACGGGCTGGGAAAGCCGAGAAGAAAAGCGTGACTCGGTTTACCTGGTGTCCGAGGAGAGCATGTGTTTCAGCTTGAAATCCTGGGACCACTCTGTCAGCATCTTATGCTGCATGTGGGCACACCTTGTCCTCATGATGCCCGATTCACTAGCGTCAACATCCAAGTCGCGTGTGTCCATGCTTCCTCCTGGCCTGCCCACTCCCCTTCTCTACTCTGTGGAGACCCTTTGTGCCGCCCACTCCCTTTCTTTACTCTATGGAGACCCTTTGTGTCATGAAGACTCAGCACCCAACCATCCAGCAACCTCAACAATAACATCTTCTGCTTCTCATGGAACCGGCCATAGGATGAGTGATGGTGATTTCACTGGATCATGGGCAGACCTCTAGGATGCTCCGTCCCACTTCACCCATCCGAGGGGCTCAGGCTGGTAACGAGATGCCAGACCCCAGGGATCCCTGTCTTGCTTCAGACCATGGCCCCTGGATCCCATCCCCCACCGCTGCGCTCTATGGCACCCAGGAGACACTGGAGAAGCAGCTCTGGAGCCCCTGGCCCTGCCAGGCTTGCAGAGGACAGTGTCGAAGGAGCTCCTAGGTCACCAGGCATGACCTCAGACGCTCATTCCCTGCTGCCCGGGAACAGAGATGCACTGAGCCCACTGGCCGAGACCTGGCCCAAGACAGGCCTGAGGGACGGAAACATGTGGACTTGGGCCAGAGTCCCACTCTTCGGGGATGGCCCTGGTCTCCACCGATGTGGTTCCTGCCCTGGGACCTGCTTTGTCACTAGGAATGAGCAGATGGCTGTTTACTTCCTGCCCTAAGCCCAAGCTGGAGCCATTGGTCGGCATTGCCCGCAAACCTCGAGAACCGTACATGCAAGGAGCCCGGGAGGGTGAGCTGTCCTTCTCAATGATGGACCCTGTATCTGTCTGCAGCTCCCCATGGAAGGTCACCGCCCCCATGAACCTGCCCGCACCTTGGGATCTCTGCACGTAAGGGACACATTCCACAAAATCCGTGTTTGGAGACCTGACTGCAAGGCCGCGAGCTTGCTAGCCTCGCCTCAAGTGAGAGTTGCCTCTCTCAAGTTTAGTCCCTTGTTATCTGGAGGAGACATAAGACAGACTTTCTCGTATTGAGAATGGTTGACATCAGCTGCTCAGACCTGGCTTTCGAGGTCAAAGCACCTGCACTCTGGGTGAGGACCACCTCGAAGCCCCAAATCATGGCCGTGAGCCTCCAGGTTCCCTGTGACGGGTGCCATGCCCCGCGCGGTCTCTGCAGGAGCCCGGCTGCCGCGCCTCAGGCTCTCACGCAGAACAGAGTCAGCATCCGCATCCGGGCGGTTCCTCTATGGACGAGCTCACGGCACGGCTCCCCGTGGACCCCTTCCAGGGATGGCTCTGACATGCTCAAGGACTCCCTGCTCCGGCCTCTCTGCAAATCCCGATGGTGTTGTCAGGGAAGGCTCCCTCAAGGGTCCAAGAGAGCAAGTTGTTGGAGGAAAGTCTACAAGTCATGATGCCCAGGGTACAAAGGCAGCTGCTAGGGCCACAGAGGGGGCCGGGGGGCTGGGGGCCGGGGGCTGGGGGCCGGGAGGCTGGAGCTTTCAGCGTCATCCACCAATCCATCACTCCGGGCGCCGCGATCTGACGTGCTCTCAAATGGCCTGTGGTTCGATTTTGCTCCTGGCAGAGCTTCGAGGCCAGGGCTCGGGAAAGGCCGCGGGGCCGTCTGGAAGGAGGTAAGGCCTCTCTGCTGAAAATCACTACATCGGTCCCCTGACAGGCCCTGATCTGTGGCTCTCGTGCAAGCCGGCCCAGCGCCGGGGTAGCAGGGCATATGTGGGAAGGTGATGCGGGCAATTAGCGGGCTCTTCCTTGGAGTCCGCTGGGGCGACCTGAGGCCAGGACACAGCGACAGCCCTGGGAAGGTACACAAGGGGCCATAACTCAGGCCCTCGAAAAAATCAGGGCTTCGGGTCACCAACAAAGACGGCTTCTGGGCACACAGCGGGGCAGCAGGTCTGGCGGGACCTGGACCTTCCGCTCAGCAACGGCTGCTTCAGGGGGACAACCGCCAGGATTTTTTTAAAAACATTCAAAAAATTGTTTTTCTAATTATTAAAATGAACTGTAGACAAAAATGTGTGATGTGCCAAAAAGATGGGAGAAATAGATCAGTGTCTCCTAATGCAAAGGAAAATTCTAGGTTCCATCTAGTTCTAACTCCATAAAAATTGGACTCCCCTGGTCCCAGTCTCCCC
>RCUC01147935.1:0-56319 GCA_003697995.1 Taxidea taxus jeffersonii
GCTTGATACCTTAAAGGAAATTAAGAATAAACAATCGTCCATGATCCAGAAAGAAGCCAGAATGTCAATGCCTTGTTGGCTTGTTCAGATTTTTTAACTGACTTTGTGTTTCCTCTAGATGGTGACTTTGCGGTTAGCACATAATATAAAATGAGGGATAGAGAAATGAAACATTATAACTCAGGATTTCATTTTTTGTTCTAGAACTTTCCATGGATATTCTGTACTTGCTTTTTATCAGAAAAGCTCTGAAGTGTATAATATCCTAGCTAATTTGAGGGAGGGAATTTAAAAGTAATATTAACCTAAAATTGCAACTAAACTTTGTCTTAACCCAAATAGATTGTTGTCTTATGATTGTTCTACTGCTCCTAGATAATGTTATAAAAAATTATATGGTCCTACATAAACTATTGTACTCAAACTTTTGGTAAACTTTCAAAGTTTCAGATGATTCTTGCTTGACCATTATGTGACCATTGAGCATCATAAAAAAAATGCTGTCACCCAATGCCAACAGTTGAGCTAATGAGTCTATGATGCTCAAAGGAGATAAAGGATTTAAAGTATGCTAGGAAAAAGCCATACAGTCTGTGTGAATCCAGTAAATAGTCTTCAAGTCTGTTTAGAGACCATAGTTGCCCTCTCCAACTAGATGGGACTGGAAACTTGCTGATCCTGCATTTGGTTCCAGAACCAAGAAAGCAGGATGTTATTAACCAGCCCTAAAATGGAAAAACAATGCTTAGAATGAGATCTTCCGAAAATGTTTTTAAGGCCCGATTAAAAGAGCAGAGGGTATAGCAAGCCTAAATTTTCTAATCTAGCAAGACCCCACCCTGCGTGAGATTGTCCCCAGAGGCTGTGTGTCCCTGTCAGAGTTTCTGGAGAAACTAAGATGGCTGACATTCACCGGGCCAGCTCACTTTCTTCTCTATTTAAAGTTACCTGGTAAGTAGTACAATCATTCACCATCAATACAGTCAAAAATTTAACTTGATAATACAGTAAATATAGTTGGTATCTTCCTACAAATCCAAAACCCCAAAATAATGTACCTTCACGGGAACAAAAATAAGGCTGACCTCAGTATATAGACAGCTATGAGGAGAAAAATTTGAAACTAGAGAATTTTATATGCAGGAAATGTACTTATGGACTGTGAAAGATGGTTTACTATATTCCAATGTTCATAAAACATTCTACCCATGTATTCTATTTGAAAAAAAATTATTTGCTGAGAAACATCAGTTGCTTATGGAAGTCATGAGAATTAGGATCTCAAGAATTTAGAAATAAAGCCGTAAAAAGACTAAAATTTAGCTTTTTGCAAATCAGACAAAGGCTTGAATTTAAAATAATTCTGGCAGGGGCACCTGGATGGCTCAGTCAGTTAAGCATCTGACTTTAGGATCGAGCCCTGTGTCCATGTTGGGGGAAAGGGTCCTTTCTCAGAGGGGACTCTGTTTCTCTCTCTCCCTCTGCAGCTCCCCCTGCTTGTGCTCTCTCTGACTCTCTTTCAAATAAATAAATAAAATCTTAAAAATATATAATAAAATAAAATAGTTCTTCCTTTAAAATTGAAATGCAGTTGATGAAGAGACACATTTTTTAAAAGCAAGTTTGAGGGAAAATACCTCTAAAATACCATTTACAAACTGGAAGCAAGTATTGTAAACAGCCTTGCCAGTGAGAGAAAAGCTTCCACCCAAGAGACTTTGACAGCCTGGCCTGCCAACCATGTGTACACCCCTGATAAGACCTCTCAGAGTTCACAATTCATTTAAGAAAATAGCAGTAGCAGCGCCGAGAGGGGTCAAGTCAATTAGAAAAGGTGGGAGGCTACTCTAGAGGCAGAAAAGTGAGAACTTTAAAAAACATTTAGTAAAAACACACAAGAACATCAAATTAGCACACAGAAAAGGTTTTACAACCAAAAGAAATGATATCAGGTATTTTTTAAATCCATAAAAAATCTCCGAATCACAGCTAAAGACTAAATCACTGACCCTGGGAATCAAATGGGAGAGTATCACACATGCTAAGCTACAATACAAAGAAAGAGACATTCACTCATTCTTTTTCACAAATATGGAGTGAATGACTTCGCTCCATCAGACACTAGGTCCTGGGGTGAACAGACACAACTAAACTTCCTGCCCCTTGAGGAACCTACATTCCAGTGTGCATGGGGGACACAGACAATAAACATGAACAATAAATAAGAAGTTAGATTGTAGTGTTTTCTGAGGGGAAAAAATGAAGCAGAGAAGAGAGAGTTGCAATGTTTGGAGAGAAGACTGAACCTCAGGATAAGGGAGCCATGGAAAGCTTAAATAAGAAGATGACTCTGAAATACCTGAAGGAACTGAGGAGCTAACCACATGGATACGTAAGGGAAGAGCAGTCTAGGGAGAGGAGACAGCCAGCTCAAAGGCCCTGAAATGGGAACATGCTTTAGTGTGTTTGCAAAATTAGGAGATGTCAATGTGGTTGGAGTCTGCCAGCAAAGCGGAGAAAACTGATGGGGAAAGCAGGGATGCTGTACAAAACTACACTGAGTAGGGCCCTACAGGTCCCAGTAAGAATTTTAGCTTTGCCTTTGAGTGAAAAAGGAAGCCCCTGGTGGATTTTGAACCCAACAACATGATCTGACAGGTTCTGACAGATGCACCCTGGCTGCTGTGCTGAGAACAGAGGCAGAGGATAAGGACAAAGGTGAGAGAAGCTGCCACTATACCCTGGTGAGGGAAGATGATGGTTTGAACATAGCAGGGGTGGTGAGTGTGGAGAGGAGTGGCCAAGTTTGGAAATGTTCTGAAGGTACAGCAGGCAGGATTTACACATGACTGAGCATGGGAGGAAGTTTTCCAGGGAAGTAGCAAGGCTTTTGGTTTGAGCAGCTTAGAAGGGGGGCTCCCACTGACTGAGATGGAAAAGATGGTGGTTGGAGAACAGCAAGGAGCAGAAGGAAATCAGGAGTTGGATTTTGATTTGTGAAGTTGGAGCTGAGTGCTGAAGAGTGTGGCCTCTAGTGTCCATGGTGTCTGTTCAAGTCCAGGCAGACCTGGCCATTCACCCATTCTCTGCATTTGGACAGGTTATCCAATCTCTTGGGGCTACAGTTTTCTTGTGCAAAAAAAAGTTAAAAAGTTAAAAAAAAAAAAAAAAGGAAATCTAGTTCCTGGGCTGTTATAAGCCTGGAATGAGTTAATATTTGTAAAGTGTTTTCAATAGCATCCTGTGCCTAGTATTTATCAAATAAATAAACATCTGAGAGGAATGGTATAGACATGTTAAGGAAATGTGTAAAAAGTATCAGGAAACCTTTACAATAATATACCTATATTTAAATCAATATGAAAAAGATGGATACTAAAGTGTCATTATAGGCAGAGGGAAAGGAATAGGAATGGGTGAGGGGGATAAACAGGGGAGAAACAAGATGAAACAAAACAAAGAGGGGTTAGTATGTCATAAGGGAATGGGCTGTTTTAGTAACTGTTATAGCCTCAGGGCCTGGGAAATGTCTAGAACATGTCCTGAGAACAAAAATGAATAAAGGCTTGAATGAATGAACCAATGAGCTGAGGAGTTCATTAGCTCATTTCTGTTCCCCCTGGGACCCTTATAAAGTAAGGCACATACACTTAGTCCGGCTCTGATTCCAAAGATAAGAAAGAAACTGTTATAACCAACCAGTTAGAAATTCTTTCGTTGTGGTGATAGTATTACAGGTATTTGCATATCTCCAAACTCTCAAGTCATATGTGTTAGATGTATACAGTTTTTTACATATCAATTATATGTCAACAATGCTGCTTTAAAAAAAACAAATAAGGAAAGATAATTGGGCTACCATAGGATTTATTTGTAATTTTAGAAACCAGAAGACAGTGGAATGAGTTTAGAAACTCTTCAGGAAATAACAACTCAGCAGTCCTATATTCAGCCAGAATGGTAGTCATAGGAAGGCAAAAGAAAGATAGCAAATATGCATTTATAACCACCTTCTGAGAGACTCTAGGAAATACTCTAACAGTATAAAAATTAAACCAAGCCAAAAATTTCTAATTAACAAGAGATGAAGAATAAAAGCAACAACTGTGAGTAATATTATCTAAATTCAGATTTATTTTAAATCAAAAAGAATTATGATTATAGGACACAATATAATGCTGGTTGTATAAGGATTTTTGAAATGAAAAATATGTACTTCAAGAAAACACAATGTTAATCTGTAACTTAAATTCTCAACTATCTCAATGTCCTCCAGTTTTTATCAGGTTGGTAAGGGGCTAGCAAGTTAAACATCTTGACAAGATGACAAAATGTACAGCTAATCATTTATTTTGGCAAGTTTCTCTAGCAGTATTTTTTAAAGTTTAAAATGCCTATGTTGTTCAACCAAGCAGTAGTTTTTGTAACAGCAACAGAAGTAAAAACTAAAATAGTCCGAACTTCCATCAGACATACACACATCTGTAGACATGATGTATGTTCAATAAGATGTTAAATTAGGGCACCTGGGTGGCTCAGTTGGTTAAGCATCTGCCTTTTGGCTCAGGACCCTGGGATCAAGCCCCACAGTGGGCTCCCTGCTCCACAGGGAGTCTGCTTGTTCCTCTGCCCCTTCCCCCACTCATTCTCTCTCTCAAGTAAATAAATAAAAAATGAATCTTAAAAAAACGAGATGTTAATTAAATGTGTTGGGCTTTTTAACGTACAGATATAGAAAGATGTCAATGATATCTTGTCAAGTAAGGAAAAAAAAATTTGCTAAGTGCTTTAAAATACCATGTACAGGGACACACATAGTGACACACACACATATTTGTATAAGCATGGAAAATACGTACGAAATGGTACACTCCAAATGCTTAGTATCCTTTATTCAGAGATGGTAAGATTAAAATTCAAAAAAAAATTAAAATTAAACAACAATATAAAAGAGAAATAATATCAAATTGTAGCAAAAACTTTTTCTGGGTGGCAAAATAACAGGTGAGTTTTACTTTCTTCTACCTAATTTCTACATATGCCAAGTTTTCTACTATAAGAATGTTTCAGTTTCATAACTAGAAAAAATTATTTAATAAAATTAAATGGATTGTCTATGAATTGCTCTAAACGAAAGTTTAATGAAACTTTTAAAACTTTTAATGAAACTTTTAAAAAAACTATTGGTGAATAACTAGTAACAAATTATACAATTTGTGCTTTTTGTGCTTGTATAATTCTCTATATGAGTTATTGATCCATTTTAACATTATATTAAAATTAAATTTTTGCTAAATTTCTGAACTGAACCATATCCTATTTTTGTTCTATATAAATTTAGAAATATAATTAGAAATAAAGTTGATAACAATTTTATTCCAAAAGCATGTTTGCGGCTCTTTAATTTACCCAGTATTCCTTATTAAAATACTAAAATATTTTTGAAAAATACTTATTTTATTTTTTTGAGATTTTATTTATTTATTTGAGATACGGCAAGAGCAAGCAAAAGAGTGCAAGCAGGGGAGCAGCAGAGGAAGAGGGAGAAGCAGGCTCTACACTGAGCAGGGAGCCCAGCACCACTAAGCCATCTAGGCACTCTGGAAAATACTTATTTTATATTATTTTTTAAAGATTTTATTTATTTATTTATTTATTTATTTATTAATAAAATAAGAGAGAGAGACACAGCAAGAGAAGGAATACAAGTAGGGGAAGTAGGAGAGGGAGAAACAGGCTTCAGGCTGGGCAGGGAGCCCAATGAGGGGTTCAATCCCAGGATCCTGGGATATTGATCTGAGCTGAAGGCAGTTGCTTAACTAAGCCAGCTAACAACTAATGTAGTTGCTTAACAACTAAGCCACACAGGCACCCCAAAAATACTTATTCTAAAGGCAGGAAGAGTCAAGGGGCAAAAGAAATAATGTTTTCAAGTATTTAAGTCATGAGTCTTGATGGGGAACATCACTGGAAGCAATCTGTTTCCATCTTGAAGAAACAGGAAGCATGGCAATTTCCATTTGTTTGCTTATCCATCAACATGGCCCGAGATAAGAGAAAAAACCATTTCCAGCAATATTATGAATAGGTAAATGAAGGTTTTTTTGCTATGTAGACCTGCATAAGATAATATGTATCAGATTTAAGTCATCATACTAAAAGATTCTTAAACTAGTCAATCTAATATATGGCATGTAGACACAAAAAGACACACACACATGATACATTAAAGAGTGAAGTCATTCAACAATGGGCCAGGATTTTTCCCACCAGATAATATTCGTACAAATAAGATTTTAGTTCTGTAGTTTAGTGTGCAGTAACAATAACAAATAATTTAATTTTAAAACCTGTACAAATCTCTGTGAAGGTCCTTTTCATAATGTTAAAACCAGCCAACATACACAGAAGGAATGCCTTTCTTCATTTACAAGAAAAGGAGATAAAAAATCATGTTGCAACTTTAAGTTTCCTAGGTTTCCATGGGTGAAATTTTCAAAAAAGTGAAACATTTTAAAAGCACATATAAAGCAAGCTATTTAAAAATATATAACTGTTTTTTAGCTTCTCTTACTAATTTAGGTTTTAAGTAACCAAGTTACAGAAACCTTGTTAACTTTTCTATTAAATAATCACAAATTTTAATGTACGAATAAGTACCAAACCACAGATAACTTTTATGGTCTTCAGCATTCTCTTAATAAAAGATGCCCTAGGCCCCCAGGCTAGTCCCTGTTTTTTGATGTGGCTTTTGAGTGCATTGAGACCTACCTTCTCCGGCAAGAATCGACAAGAGTGGATGAACTAGGTAGGAGAAGAAACAGCCTTTGGGAGGAGACCCACTGCATCTGTCCCCAGCACGGCTGCTGCTGGCTAGAGCCACTGCTGTGCTCCAGTAGGCCACAGTTCACATAGGCAAGTGACGCAGATATTAAACTCTGGAAAAGATAAGCTAATAATAAATCTTTCTGAAACAAGGTAACAATATAGTATTAATACATGGAACTGGGAGGTGCTTTTATTCTAAACCAGCATCAGGAAGTTAGCAGTGAACAAGCTAAACAGAGAAAGTAAATATTACCATTACTTTAAAAATAATCTCAAACGTGGGCCACCAGTAACCACAGTCATGGGTGTTAACAGCATATATATAAAAACATATGTCCATTAAAACTGCCTTAATTGTGGATGGATTTGAAAGAAAAGTACTACTGCATTAGACATCTTTACAAAGGAAATAACTAGCACTAAAAAACAGTTTAGTTTCAAAACAGGTAACTTTACCTGCCTAAGGACTAGTTTGAAAAATTAATATGTACTTAAGCCCAATAACATCTTGTGGATAGAAAATAAATTAAAACAAGAGCTTTCCCAGACTTTGTTTTAACCACAATAGGAAGAAAAATATTTTATATCATGACTCAATATACATGTAGGTAAGCATCCATAACAGAAGCAAATGGTTTCATTGAAACATATCCTTATTTATGCTTATTAAATGTTTTCATTAATAATATGCTTTAAAAATATGCTTCATTCAACCCATTCTGATATTTTCCACTTTCTTTTTTTAATAATTGGGATTTATATCCCAATAATGTTACTAATCACAATTATAGAAACACTGCTTTAGAGATGAGATGGTCATCAATTTCTTAATTCCTCTAAATAAAACTTCCAAAATGACCCTCTCACACATGGAGCCAGATCCTTCAAAATAGCCAAATGACTAGCTTCACAAGTGCAACTTCTCATCTATGTCTATTTGTTGTTCTGCCACAGGGAATCATAGGATCATTATGATAGACTATTACTGTTCCTGATTCTTCACTCTCCTAGCTTCTACACCTATGTTTTTTCTTCATTGAGAATGGACATCTTCCCTATCCTTCAAACTTCAGCTTTGTCACTTTATTTTTTTGGCCAAAAGAATATAGACAGAAATAAAAGTGTGCCAGTTCTAAGCCTTGTCTTGAGGAGGACTCCCATATTTATGAATGTCTTCGGTGCCCCTCCCATGATGAGACCAGGCCCCAGTGAAGCCCGCTGGTCCAAAAAGGATGAGAGACATGTGGAACAGATTGGGTCATAGGGATAGGAAGCATATGGCGGAGCCACCCTAGCTGACCCCACAGATCCATGAACATAAGTTGCTATTATTGTAAGCCACTGAGTTTTGGGGTGCTTGGTTATACAGCATTTTCACTGCAACAGATTATTGGGTTAATTGGTTTCTAAAAGAAGCCACTGAGATCTATCTTGCAGAAACACTGACACTACACGATGGGTCACCTGCGGTCTAAATAGTCATTAATAAAAGCTGCCACAGCAAAAACAAAGAAGCATAAAATGAAAATTACCCTTTACTAAGTTGAAGCTGACATTTTACCAGGTGAATATAACTCCTGTTTCAGAAATTTCCAGATACTAAACTTGGTTCAAGAAATAACATACAAGTTCACTTCTTACAACAATAAATAGAAAATATCACTCATTTTTCCAAACATGAGTTCCAAGTTTGCCTGAATTATACATACACACGTCATTTTGTGAGTTTTCTTTGCAAGCAAGTACAATGCCTCATGTAGCAGAGTTTAGTATGCTCTAGAAAACCAGAGCTCTCATCTGCTTTGTTCATTCTGTCTCCTCATCACCTAAAATGGTGCCTGTGAATCATTTGCTCAATTTTTGTTGAGCAAAAGATATTTGTTGGCTGGATGATGATAAATTACTAATTAAGTTTGTTATTTAGTGTTAAAGGTTTTTTAATCCAAGTATTACATGAATATGGAATTCTCATAATTTCACTTGTGTTAATTACAAAACTGTTCCGCAAGTCTTCTTTTTTCCTTATGTCACATTCCTTCTTTTTTTTTTTAAGATTTCATTTATTTATTTGACAGACAGAGATCACAAGCAGGCAGAGGGGCAGGCAGAGAACGAGGGGGAAGCAGGTTCCCTGCTGAGCAGAGAGCCCAATGTGGGGCTCCATCCCAGGATCCAGGGATCATGATCTGAGCCGAAGGCAGAGGCTTTAACCCACTGAGCCACCCAGGCACACCGTCACATTCTTTCTTTTAACCTGAACATTTATTTAGCTGACAATCCCTGGGTGACAAGCCTGTGAGATAAAATATAATTATGATTCTTCCTTCTAGGAATATGTAGCTAATGTGAATTAGATGTGCAAACAGATACAGTATCATAAAGTGCTGACTTGAACTAGAAAGGCTGAATTATGGGAGCACATAAGAGATCTAGAAGCCTCAGGCGGTAGCCTGGAAAGATTACCAAAAAGGTGGTCACATATGAGCTGAAGCAGGAAAGATCTCAGAGAACTTCACAAACAGACTAAATTTAAAATAGGGAAATATACATGAGAACTTTGTATTTAATCTTAATATAACATTTTCATAGTGGACAATTAAAATCATTTAATCAGTAACAATCATGTCTTACATGATTACATACAGATGACGACAGAGACCATATAGGCTTTGTTACTGCTGTGTTCCCAGGACCTGGCACATAGTGTGTGCTCAATAATGACTGGTAAGTTGGCTGCCTGAGATTTCTAGCAGATTTGCTGAATGTTTATGTGTATAGCACAAGACAAGTCAGAACCCATAGTATGATTCGGAAGGCATCATTCTTTTTTTTTTAAGATTTTATTTATTTATTTGAGAGAGAGAAAGCAAGAGCAAGAAAGAGAGCACAAGCAGGAGGAGTGGTAAAGGGAGTGGGAGAAGCAGGCTCCTTGCTGAGCAGACAGCCTGACTCGGGGCTCCATCCCAGGACCCTGGGATCATGACCTGGGCTGAAGGCAGACGCTTAATCACGTGAGCCACTCAGGCACTCCTGGAAGGCATAATTCTTGTGGTCACAGTTGAAGTTGTCTGTGATAGAGGACTAAAAAAACCCCAGAGGTGGAAAAAAAGAGAATGGAAGGTGGAAATGTGTGGAAGATACTTCTAGATATGGAGAAAAAAAATAGAACAATATAGCCAAGGGGAGGAAAAAGAATGTTTAAGATGGAGTAACAGTATAAAATACTAAGTTACAAAATAAGCACATGGACTGAGGATAAGACCACAGGGTAAAGAAAGTGCCATTAGTGATTTTGGAGCAATGTCAATGCGGTATTATGGGCCATGCGGAGGGGCCAGAGGTTCAGAGAAAAGCTAGATTCATGAGATTAGGAAGATAGTGTGTAGTGAGAAAATAGAGGTGGCCAGATTAAATTAACTTTTTGAGGCATGTGACAGTGAAAGAAAGATGAAAAATAGAATATTAGTTTGAAGGAATGGGAGGTTCAGAGAAGGACAAATATACATTTAAAATCAGATGCTTAATTTTCCTTGTTGAAAATAAGAGACTCTGCCTCCCCCGCTGCCTGCTCCCTTTTCTTAAAGCATTTACTTTAGAAGATTTACAAGTTTTTTTCCCTGTCTCTTTGAAATGTATGTAAATATTTTTAAAATCTTCATAATCCTCTTGCCAACTTTATGACCCAGGAATGCCTTGCTCAAGGACCTGAGAACCATCTCTTTGAAATGTAATCATTAAGGAAGATAATATCCTTATCTCCCAGTTTCTGTGGAATGACCTTAATCTCAGTGGACACCTCACTCCCAATGTGCAAGACCACCTCTTGTCATAAAGAGTTTAATTTTCCTTTGGTTAAAGTCAAATAGCTCACACAGATGGTCACCCCAATGACCAAGTGAATTTAGGGTGAACTATGTGGGACAAACAATGATGTCAGTGCTTTTACTTGAGGACTAGTGATCGTTTATCTTGAGAACATCTATGTCAGCATTCTCCAGAGAAGCAGAACCAATAGGTTACATATATATATGCAAAGAGACTTATTATAGGAAGTTGGGTCATGCAGTTATGAAGACTGACCAGGCTCAGGATCTGCAGGGGGTGGGGATCCAGCCTGTTGGAGACCCAGGGAAGTCAATAGGGTGGTTTCAATCCGAAGGATAGCAGGCTCAAGATCCAGAAAGAGCCAATGTTTCCATCTGAGTCCAAGGCAGAAAAAAGCCAATGTCCTGACTCAAAGGCATCAGGCTGAAAGAATCTTCTCTTCTTCAGGAAGGATCAGCCTTTTAGTTTTGTTCAGTCCCTCAGCAGATTGATTGGGGCCCATCCACATTAGGCAGGACAATCTGCTTTACTCAGTCTGTCAATTTCAGTGTTAATCTCATCCAAAAATATAGCTACAGAAACACTCAGAATAATGTTTTACCAAGTATCTGGGCACCTCATGGCCCAATCTAGTTGACACATAAAACTGGCCGTCACAGTGGGCTGAGGTATCTGCTTGGCTATACAAAAGAGAGAGCTTTTTCTGTCTTCGCAGTTTATTATCAGATTGCCTGTGGTGGGCGTCACATTCTGGTTCAGTGCTTATTCAGTAACAAAATTGTTTTCTTTCTCTTCTAGCTTTGTGGAGTGATTTTCTGGATTGAGAGATGTTTTTGGTTTTATTTCCCCCAGCAGAAGCATTAATACATCAGTTGGCTTAGAATAAGCATGAAAGGATTTGTCAGCCACCAGGACAGACCAAAGGGGAGGAATTTGATGGGACACAGGCTGAGGTCACGATAGGTTCGGAAATACAAGCGGTGATGAGCATTAAAAATAAGAGGAACTCTCCCATCTTGCTCTTCCTCTTCTTTCCAGTGAATTAGTTTGCTGGGGCTGCCATAACAAATGCCACAGGCTAAGCTCTGAGTCCCAATAACAGATATTTGTGTTTTCATCATTTTGGAACTGGAAGTCCAAGATTACAGTGAAGCTAATAGGGTGAGCCCCAATGCAATCTAACTAGTGTCTTTGTAAGAAGAGGAATTTGGATACACAGAGACACCAGCGATGTGCAAGACCTTGAGAGGACACAGCAAGAAGGCAGTCTACTGCAAGCCAGAGAGACAGGACATAGGAGACAACCATACCTGCTGCATGACAGACACAGAGCTCAGTGTTTGTAACACAATGAATAAGACTGAGTTCCTATCCCCAAGGTAAAAGAGTTTATATTCTAATTTTGAACTGCCATGAAACACATTGGCTTGTCTGGCTACTCTTGTTTCTCAGCTTCTACATCTATGGCTCACTTTGCAAAAATCATGTTTCAAGGAGTCTTTTCAGACTATCTTTCTCCTATTGTAAGTGTGGTCAGTCCTTTTTAGTTTTCAGGCTAGATATTCTATAGTCCTCTGGCCTCTATACATCCCATGAATACACATCACACAAATACTAAGCAATTAGATAGAATGATGAGATGTAATTTGAATGCCCTATAAACCAAGTATACCTGCCTTGAGCCATCTTTCCCAGTAATGAGCAAGAGTAGCTGAAATCACCTCTTTACAGTAGCTTCTTTGGATTAAGGTGCTCTCTCTGGAAATTTTCTTTTGAAATGCAAGTGTCATATCTTCTGTTGTATTTTCTTATAATAATTGATTGGAACCGTATCTTTTATCTCACATTTCCCACGGTGACGTTAATGTAAACAATGAATGAAGTAAAGTTCTCAGAAGATTATACCCACTAACATGAATAGACATTTAACACAAGTGAGCTTATGAGAACAGAGCTTCTGGGTAATAGAGTATTAAGGTGGGAAGAAGAGTTCAGGTTAGATTTGAAGACAGTTCTCATAGAGGGAATCAAGGTATCAAAACAGATTACTTTAAATGCTCCAAACTATTAAAAGTGTCCTGAAAAGAAGATGTATTGAGGTAGAATGTAGTTGGCACAAGAACTCCTTTCCAATATAATGGAAAAAGATGAGTACTTTAATCAGCTAGCACCATAAATGAATCAAATTCATAGAAAAGGTCATAAGTCATGAAATGCATAAGCAGGGAGTAAAATATCCACTTTTAGATTCACAGAGGTTTTCCTTACCGTTTAAGTGAGGAGTCAACAAATTGTTTCTGTAAAGAGCTAGATTCTAAATACCTTGAGCTTTGAGGGCCATAGGGTTGTGGCAACTATTCAGTTCTGTCACTGTAACATGAAAGTACTCAGACGATACATAGATGAGTGGATGTGGCTCTGTCTGATAAAACTTCATCTGTAAGAGCTTACTGATCCCTGATATAGATTATAGAAGAGATACTATGGGGTTTCATGCCATTGATCAAAGCAAAATGATGGGGACTCAAAACTATTTTACTGGTAAGATCTTTCTTTCCATTTTGCTACACATACACATTTCTACTATGGTAGAAATAGCACTTGCAGTGGGGAAAAAAAATCTGTTGATTGAGGCAAAAATAAGGAAAAGGAAAGTCTTTACAATTCCATTTGAATTTTATATTTGGGGCTATTGCCTACTGACATAAAGAAAAAACAATGTCATCATAGCAAGAAATCATTTATATAAACATCTTTGTAAGGTTACCATAGGCATAACTGGTCATAACTTGGAAACTATTCCAGAAACGTCTTAGACTTAAGGAATATTCTTGGATGTGGGGGGCCTTCTCATTTCCTAAGCATCCCTCCATTTTTTACAGTAAATGTTGCAAAGATATTTATATGAAGCCTTTCCACCTTTTGTTATTTTCAGATGTCCTCCCACTTCTTTCCATTGTAGAATTCATCTTCTCAGTGAATGGTCATCAATGATGGCAAGTTTCCAACAGCAAAGCAAATACAACCATGCCCAGAGACGCTTGCCCTTGAAAGGACTTAAGCAAACCAGGTCTTCAATGCATAAAAGAATGTCTCAACTTAAGGAATTTGTAGCAGATGGGACAAAGGTCTTGGTTTAAGCAATGTGGCTTCAAGCCCCTGAAATCATGGGGCCATGCATATGGTCAGTTGGGCAGCACCATTTCTAATACACAGAAAACCAATTCAACAAACTATCAGGGCCTCCTGAAAAGTATTCCACAATATTTTTCCACTCCACTCCAGAAAGTATTCCAATGATTTACTATCATTTTTTAAAGATTTATTTTATTCATTTCAGAGAGAGAGAGAGAGAGAGAGAGCGTGTGTGCAGGCATGTGGGAGAGAGGCAGAAGGAGAGAATCCCCAAGCAGGCTCCCCACTGAATATGGAGCTCAAAGCAAGACTCCATCCCACAACACATGAGATCACGACCTTAGCTGAAAACCAGGAGTCGGTCACTCAACTGACTGAGCCACTCAGGCACCTGTACTACCATTTTAAAATGATTTTTAGCACGCGTATCTATATGTATTATAAGAACTACTGTCATGTCATCTGTATATAACTTTTGACTCTCCAGAAACTTAACTTCTAATAGCCTACTGTTTGACTGGAAATCTTACCGTGAACACAGTCGATTAACCCCCACTTTGCATGTTACGTCTATTATATATTGTGTTCTTACAATAAAGGAAGCCGGAGAGAAGAAAATGTTATTATGAAAACCATAACGAAAATACAATTATAGTTCTGTAGTGTAGTATCCAAAAAAGTATAGTGTAGTATCCAAAAAAAATAAATAAGACTGTAAGCAGACCCACACAGTTCAAACCCACGTTGTTCAGAGGTCAAGTGTATTCGGGTTTCCCAAGCAGGTTTTGATTTGTGAAAGATGCTGTATTCTGATATGAGTATCCAACTGGCTTAGTAATAAGCACTCAGTCGCTTATGGAAGGCTTCCTGTATGCCAGACACTGTGCTATCATGTCACCTTTAAAAAAGACTGATTCTCAAGGTGGCTGAGGAATTTGGTCTCAGAACAGCAAGAGGCAAAGCCAGGAATCAAAGGCAGGTCTCAATCTGAAGTTCCATTTCTCTGTGCCACCATTTTACTTCTCTCATTATGCAGACACCTAGGAACACTGATTTATGAATTGTCTTTGGTGAGTTTCGTTAAAGTGGTTCATTTTCCCACAGCCTGATCACTTCCGGTGGCCTTGACACAATTGAGTTGTAGAGCCTACAGTTTAGAGAACCAGACAGGTAACAGGACCCTCTCCCCTCCAAAAAACTCATCAGTTTCTTAACTGTGTTAGCAGACAGTGTTTAAGTACAAGATATGACAACAATGCCTTTTACTTGCCTAGAAAAAGACATGCAGCCATCCTTGGGCATGGAATCTAGTTGGGAATCATGTGACCGTGGAACTAATCTTCATGCAGATCTCTACACTACTGCTGAATATTGTATCTGGGGCCACTTATATCTAAGTGTCTCAGCATATCTGAAACATTTATATCCTAAGGCCCTAGCACATCCCCTGGAATTTCTAAACCAGTAAATAATAGTTATGGAAATAGTTATGGAAACCGGTAAATAATAGTTATGGAAATAATAGTATAGAGGCTAAAAAGCAAAGTGATACTTTAAAAATTGTGTTCAAGGGGCGCCTGGGTGGCTCAGTGGATTAATGCCTCTGCCTTCGGCTCGGGTCATGATCTCAGGGTCCTGGGATCGAGCCCCGCATCGGGCTCTCTGCTCAGTGGGGAGCCTGCTTCCTCCTCTCTCTCTGCCTGCTTCTCTGCCTACTTGTGATCTCCATCTGTCAAATAAATAAATAAAATCTTTAAAAAAAAAAATTGTGTTCAAGGGATGCCCGAGTGGCTCAGTTGGTTAAGCCTTCACCTTCAGCTCAGGTCATGATCCCAAGGTCCTGGGATCGAGTCCCACATTGGACTCCTTGCTCAGCAGGGAGCCTGCTTCTCTCTCCATCTCTGTCTGCCACTCAGCCTGCTTGTGTGCCCTCTCTCTCTCTTTCTCTCTCTGACAAATAAATAAATAAAATCTTTTTTACAAAAACTGTGTTCAGTTCAAAGCCCTGAGAACAGACCAAATGCTAGCAGGTCTCGTAAACTCTCTGAAAACTTTTTTCAAAAAAGAAGTTGACTGATAAATAAAATCATATTGATGCCACCAACCCTGAATATTTTCATGACTATTACAGGGAGGAGGTGTAGAGGATTGTCCGTATACCTATTCTCTTGGCACCACAAATAGAAGAATGGAATATAGGGGGAATTTAGCTTATACATTTCAGGAAGGATCTTCTCTCTTTTTGAACCTATCGGAAGACACTCACCTTGAATGTTAATTTCTTATTGAACTTGAATCGCTGACCCAGATATTATAGCCACTTGGACCTATAGAGGGCAACATTTGGGTTTTATACTGGAACTCTACTCCCCAGGGCCCCAGAATGGAGTATGACCCAGTATGAAGTAACTTCAACTCTCTTGTCCTTTTTGTTTGTTTTCCCCATGGGAGCAGAGAAGAGGGATAAACTAGGACAACAATTTACAATAGTGAATTTCCCACAGTGTGCTGCTGAGAACCTTCTCTCACATTTTGGGAACTCTTGAAGATAGAACCTGAACATCTCAAGTGGGCAGCCTAAGCTTGGTTAATGTCAGTAGTAATAAAAAGAAATAAGGAGGAAATGGAGGGGAAAGAGCAGTGGTGAAGGAGGAAAAGAAAGAAAAGGAGGAGGGAAGAAAAAGAGAAAGAGAGAAGAAAGAAAGGGGAGGCAGAATAACTTACTGAACCTGGGCCCATCACTATGCGAAGGGCATTACATGAAGTCTCTAGTTTATTCCCAATACCCTCCAAATAGCTGGAGAGGGAAAAACTGAAATAATTACTACATTAATGAAAATTTCACCTAACATCCATGTATGGATAGGTGGACAAGGGAATCTTACTAATTATAAGCTAAGCAAGAGACATTATAACATACTAAATAGTAATTTCAGAACATTTTCAAAAGGTGGGGGGCACCGGGATGCCTCAGTTGGCTAAACGTCTGCCTTCAGCTGAGGTCATGATCCCAGGGACCCAGGATCAAGTCCCTCATCAGGCTCCCTGCTTCTCCCTCTGCCCTCCTCACTGCTCAGTACTCACTCCCTCTCTCTCTCCTCAAATAAATAAATAAAATCTTTTTTAAAAAGAACATTTTTCAAAATAGTATTTGTAATTTTCTTAATCAGTAACATCATTACAGTGTACTGTTATCGACAATCTCTGAAGATAACTTTCACATCTTTATTTCAGTTAAAATTAAATTATATATGTACTTAAGGAATAATTTCAGGCTATCAGATTTTATTTTCTTGCTATAATGCTTTTATAATCCATCTCTACAACAACTACTTTCCTAGAACTGGGTACACACAATGGCATGTTTTTCAATCAATTTTTACTCATATTGCAATAGCAAATAAACTCTCAGTAATTGTCTTTGACAGAGCAAGATGAAATTTTATCGTAGATGGAAAGAAAAAAGTCAACTGGTTCACAATGAATTTCAGTTAAGTCAACATCATAATCTGTTAAAAGAGTATTTTGGGATACTAATATTTTCATAACTCAATTCAAAGTTTATCTAGTCAATATGTCTACAAAGCACATTGTCCAAACATTAACTTTTTATTAGGTAATCTACCACCATGCTGACAGGTGGACCTTATTTGCCTTGGCCAGAGTTCAAATTTTCTAGAAGGTATTGATACCTAAATAGCTATTAATACTGATAAGAGCTCTTTCTGCAATTCTGTGGCTAGACCACCATATGGAACTGATTTCAAAATAGAAAGAGTAAAAGAGCTCACCCTTCTGTTAGCATATTCATTGATACTTCTAAGCTTACCTCCCAAGACTGAAAAGTTCCTACTCTTTATGTTCACAGTCTTCTCTCAGTTTCTCAAGGCGAATTTTTATTCTCCATGCCACTTCAACAGGTATGACTGACTGAGTTCAATCTTTGTTCATATATATATATACACACACATATATACATATATATATATTTTAACATTAATCATATACTTTCACCTTAGCCCTTCCTGCATTTTAATTGCATAAGGATGCAATTAAAAACTGGCTTTAATAGTCAGAGTACATCATCAGTGTCCAGCATTTCGACCAATAAGATTAATCCTGGGTCTGCCAGAAAGCCACAGTCTAGTGTGGTTGTATGAGAAACCACTTGTAACCTAAAATACTAGTGAAAGCACTGGACATGAAATTAAAAGTTTCTGGTTTGAGGATCTAATACACATTAAGTTAGGAGATTAGGAAACAGTATTTTGTTCTCTGAGGTAAAAATGGGGAAAAATATACCAACTTTGTGAAATAAAAGAAAATGAATGTTAAAATGTCTTACACTATAAAACACTATGCATAAGATATTAATGATGCCTTTACTACTCTGGGTAAGAAGATAAAGTTTCCTTCAGATTAATGGCAAGGGCAAGAAAAGTTTAAAGAAACTGGTGGTATTGGCTTGCAATTGGCAGGTCAGGGGACTGACAATACAAAAATGTGGTAGGAGGCAAGGGGTATAATATTGCTATAGGTTGGAGAATAAAGGAATGATAAATAGCAGCCCTGGTGACTCGTGGCAGACATTGATCATTTATTGAGTGATTTCTATATGTCAAAGTGGAAGAAGAATATAAGATACAAGCCTTTAAGGAACTTACATTCAGTGATAGACATTACTAGGACTAACCAATATTTATGAATCTCTTCTCCTTCCTGGACACACAGGGAAATTATACTTCCTATGCATCTAAATTTGGCATAGCCATCTCACTTGCTTTGACCAATAAATACGAGTGGAAATGACAAGTATCTCTAAGGATGAAACCATTTAAAAGGCAGTGAGCCATTTCTCCATACTCTTTTATCATGCTCCAGCAATGATGGGAGCATTGGTTGATAAGGAAACAACACATAATAAAAAAGCCTGACAAGAAGGCTTCCCTAGAGTAGACTTGAATAAACAAGAGTAACTTTGAATAAACAACTTTTGTCATATTAAGCCAGCAGGATTTTTGGTTTTATTTGCTACTACACCATAAGCTAGCCTATCCTGACTAATACCCATATAAAGAGGAAGCACAGCACAGAGAAAGAAATTTGGTTTTGCACTGTCTGTATTTAAGATACTAAACCTATTATACATGAGAACATGCTACCTATGTATTGCTAGTGGATATAAAATATTTTCCACATCTAGGACTCTGTTCAAAAACTAAAATTAAGGTGATGCATTTAGAATATGCCCAATACATCTAGAATAGAGAATCAGAAGAATGTGAGAAATGTGGCATTAATTTTCAGTATAAGAGTCAAGTGATAGGTTTCAGAATGGCTTTTGACACTGATGACTTTCTGGTTGATTTGTTACCATATTCCTCTTGATATTCAGAATGCTTCAACTATCTAAGTTAACTTTTTCCACTTTAATATATTAATTTTTATAGATTATTGGAAAAAATCCTTGCTGAGTAAAAAAAAAAGTAAATATGCTGATGTTCTTAAGACCTTTTTCTTAGTAGTGTCATTTCATGAATTAATGATTCTGGAATTTATGCTGTTTATTCTATTTTACTTTTTAATGTATATTCTTATAAAGTAGAATTCTAAGAGGTGAATGTAAAAGTGACAGGTGTAAATCAGGAGAAGATGGTGTTGCCACAAATGAGTTAACCCAAGCAATTTAAGTTTTACTACAGACCAAATGCTGAACTCATTAAATTTAATCTTTATTATAGAAAGTAACTGTAGGGGCGCCTGGGTGGCTCAGTGGATTAGAGCCTCTGCCTTCAGCTCGGGTCATGATCCCAGGGTCCTGGGATCAAGCCCCGCATAGGGCTCTCTGCTCAGGGGGGAGCCTGCCTCCCCCTCCCTCTCTGCCTGCCTCTGCCTACTTGTGACCTCTGTCTGACTTGTGATCTCTGGGAAATAAATAAATAAAATTTTAAAAAAATATATCGTTCCTTTAAAAAAAAAAAAAGTAACTGTAGAAATTTCTTTGGCACAATACCTTTCAGATATAAATATTAAGAGTCCATTTTGAAGCATCTATTACATATACAGCAAAAAGAAAAGGAAAATCCTGTTTTAAAAGTATATAGCAAATACATATATATGTGTTTATATATTACATATATTATATATTACATATTATTATAATATATTATATATTATATATATATTACATATATATAATTATATGTATATAATACATATATACATAATGTATATATATAATATATATATGTATATAATACTAACTGTATTTTCCAGCATCCCAGCTGAACTGCAGGGATCTTTATCTCTTGATATTCTCACCTTTGGGTGATTCTCTCCCACATTGTACCACTGTTGGTCTGGGTGGCTAATAGCATATGGCAAAACTGATGTCATTTCCACAATTAAGATATAAAACTGAAACTTCCATCCTTCCATCTCTCTGTTTCTCTCTCTCTACCTCTATTCTACCTATATATCTTATCACTCACTGTAGGAGATGCCAGTTGCCTTTTTGTGAAGACTTTCAGGCAGCCCATGCATAAGGAACAAAGGTCTCAGAAAACCTCCAGCAAGGGACTGGGGCCTATTAACAGCCATGTGAGTGAGCTTAGAAGTAGACTCTTCAGTTCCAGCAGAACTTGGGATGACTGAACCCCTGGGCAGGTTCTTTACAACTTTGAGACCTTAAGCTAGAAGACCCATTTAAACCATTCCCAGATCCTGACTCCTGGAAACTGTGTATAGACAATATATTGTTTTAAGCTGTTATATTAATTTTTTATCAATATAATCAAAGTAATTTTTTATGCTACAATGGATATATAATGTATTTGTAAAAATTGAACAGAAAAAAAGCATATAGATTTATTGAAACCTTTAATATTTTAAACTTATCACTGTTGAAATTCTCTTCTTTAAAATTGTATGGTGGTATTGAGGTTTGCTATGATGGTTGTTGTTCCTAAATACACAGGAGTTTATTTTCTAATGGGTCCTTTTTTTTTTAAAGACAGTTAATTCCACCCAAAAGATGAATTTTACTCAAGTATTTATTGGATGATATAGTATTTTTAAAGAAAAACATCTGCCCAAAAAATTTATATTTCAAAATGCTTTATTGCTGGTGGGGATCACTGTTCTCCTTTGCAGAAGGGTGTATTTTGCATAGCGTGGGGCTGATTTCAGGGTTCTGTGGATAGTGGATAGTCTACCAGTTGAGAGATATTTTGACTTAAAAGATGTTCTTCATTTCACTAAATTGTATAATGTCAACAGAAAAATAACATTTAAGGTCAGATTAATTACATGATTTCATCAATGTGACTTTCTGATTTCCAAACTCCAGAGGATCTTCAGTGATCCGATGGTTTCACTATCAGTTCATCAGCAATGCTTCTCTAAGAGGATCTAGCTGAGTCTTGGGGAACCAGGCTAGCTGCATACTCTTAACTGGGCAACCATTTTAAGCTTCAACTTATGCTGGAAATGGAGGAGAGAGGGGGATTGGAACCTGTATTAGTTTGCAAGGGTTGCCATAATAAGGTACCACGGATTAGCCTAAACAACAAAAATTTATTTACAGGATTCTGGAGGCTAGAAATACAAATCAAGTATCAGCAGGGTTGATTTCTTCTGAGGCTCTCTCCTTGGCTCAGAGATGGCCATCTTGCTTTGTGTCTTCACATAGTTTCCACTTGGTGCATGTCTATGTCCTAATCTCCTCTTCTGACAAGACCAGTCATATTGGCTTAGGGTCCACCCTAATGCCATCATTTTACCTCCTTAGACCCTATTTCCAAATACAATCACATTCTCAGGTATGAAATTGAGACTTCAATATATGAATTTGAGAGGGGACACAATTCAGGCTATGAGACCTGAAATATATTGTTTAGATAAAAAACTAAAGAACAACTAAAATCATTAGAACACTTAAGCAGAGCTGAATAAGAGATACGTGTTACAGTAAGAGTGGCAATGGATTCAGATTTATTGTAAGTGACACGGCTCAGGAACTACATTAAGAAATAAGAATCACAGGTACCTGGGTGGCTCAGGCAGTTAAGCATCAGACTTGATTTCAGTTCAGGTCATGATCTCAGAGTCATGAGATTGAGCCCTGTGTTAGGTTCTGCACTGGGCATGGATCCTTTAAGATTCTCTCTCTCCCTCAGCTCCTTCCTCTTCCCCACTAATGTGCTCACTGCCTAGGTCTCTCTCTCTCTTAAAAAAAAAAAAAAAAAGAATACAAGAATCAATAGCAACAAAACAATCAGGGAGAATTTCTCTTTGGAGCCTGGAGGTGAGGATCACTGGGGACCATCTTGGAAGAGGGCTACTACAGTAAGAGACTGTGTGTGTGTGTGTGTGTGTGTGTGTGTGTTACATCAACATGAGGCTGATAACAAGTTATATCTTTAAATGAAGGAGTATCAAAAATTGCTCTCTAGACCACTCAAATTCATCGAGGTATAAAGAGATTAAGGAAAACATATTTGAGCATTGATATTTTTTGGAATTGGGTTATTTGTATTAAAAAAGCATCACAAATGTTTTATGCAGAGGAAATAAAAATCACAGTTAGGAAGCATATCAAAGCTATCATAAAATACATGTTTTAAAGAAATCTAGTAATCAGAGCTGGGTATGGACATAGTAAATACTATTTTTAAAAGATAAACTCACTATGTGTAATGTTTAACACTAAAAAAAATCATGCTAAGACAAGCTTGTAAGTTTGTCACAGGGGAAAATATCAGATAGTACGTTCAGATGAGTAGTTCCTAGTTCATTTCCAGGAAAAATTTGAAAATAAAAACTAATATGCTTTCTCTCAGGAATTTTAGAATATAACAAATGCAAAAAAAAAAAACTTTGCAGTGTGTATCCTTTAGTGAGTAAATAATAATGTTCATAAAAATTAGCTTACTTATTCAAGGTATTAGTTTACTTAGCACATTTGGTTGTAAGTTGATCAGGGTAATCTTGTGTGTATGTGATGGTATATCATACAAAACAAATAAAGATATTTTATTTTTCCTTCTGTGAGAGAATTACAAGAAAGACACTTAAAGGCAATTTGCCCATTGAGTTGTTTTAAAGGTTTTCAATACTAAATTCCATTGTTATTTTATACTTCAGGGCAGGACTCAACAAATTTTTTCGGTAAAGAGCAAGGCAAAGGTGGCTTTTCTGGCCATAGGGTCTGCGTCACAACTACCCAACTTCGCCACCATAGCATAAAAACAACCTGTGAATAGCTAGCACATATCCAGTACTCTCCATGATCCAGAAACTTGTCCAAGGACTTTAAATACATTCAATTATTTAATTTTCAACAACAACAAAAAAAAACCCTAAAAGTGTGAGTAAAACTGTTACCCTCATTTTATAGATTTTACCTTTCAAAATGATGTCACTGTTTATCTGGCTTCTATTATCTGGGGGTAGTGTGTGGGTGTGTGTGTGGGTGTGTATAATCAGTGAACTATATATGTATATGTATTTGTATTTACTTGTACAAGAGACCATGACCATTGTTATAATCTTCATCATTATTTTCTCAACCATCATTTTTTTAATTACACAAAATAAAAGAGAGCAAATGGAAATATTCTACCAACTTAATGAGCACACAATTGATATTATGACTAAGAGCATTATTCCTAGTGTTTGTGCCTGGAGGTCTGATGAAGCATTTAATGTCTGGTCCTTCTCATACACTCTCCCAAACAGAGTCACGGTCAAGAGAGGTCCGGATGGCGGCTTCACACTGAGCAAGCGTCCATCACTTGACACCTAATTAAAACACAGAGAAGTTGGCTGGGTCTCCCCATAAGTTATACAACCACACAACAACTTCTAAAATTCAGTACAACTGGATGAAGAAATAAAAAATAATGACTAACTTCTCTTCTAAAAGAAATTTTGAAATGGTACAGAGTATAAGAAAAATTACAGCTATGGAATTGGCACTGATTCATTTACTATTGAAATGGCTATCATCAATATCTTATCATTTACTTATTTGAGGAAGTATTCCATGAATCAGTTAGCATAAAACAATGGGTTTGGGAGTATCACAGAGAAATCTAGTCCTCTCAGACATAATTGGCTCCTCTAAGTGGACAGAAGGGAGTGATTGAGGGGTTTTGAGCTGAACCTCTGTCATCCCTGTCACTTACTCACAGCAGCCTCCCAACCTGCTCATTGTCCCTAGTACTCCCAGAGTAGCTGTTCCTACAAGGAAGGGGGAATAAGAGCAAAACCCACAGATAAGTCGGGGAAAGAATATGACTGGGCAGAGTTTGTGCGGTAAGGAAATACTTCTGGACTTAAAAAAAAAAAAAAAAAGCATTTGCTTTCTTTCTTTTCTCTTACTTTCTTGCTTTTCTCGGCCACTGGGTCTTCACCTACCCAATGAGAGGAATTCCCTTTAACTTTGCTAGGCTATCACTGCCCATGATGTGAAGGGGTTTCCTCTGGTGGGACCAGTCCTGAAACCCTTTAAAGAATCTTCTTCCTACTCAACAGACCCAAAACAGCCCAGTCTCCTTCCAATAGTTTCCACAATAAAATATTTATGTATTCTCTAGGATACACTAATCATTATGCTACAAATTTCCAGATAAGGAATTCAACCTGCTCGGTGTCCTTCATGATTCCCCAAGAACAATATTATTCTTTCCAAATGGAGATTTGTATGATATTTGTAAATTTTTATATTTGGTATTTGTAGGTTTTGTACTCAAAAAGCACTTCCTCTTACATGAAATGAATTGTCAATATTAAGCAAAGATTCTTACCTGAAATTCTCCAGGGGCAAGCTGATTTTCACTTAGCAACACCTCAGGGAAGACATACTGGGTTCCAAAAGTGCCACTGAGGGAAAACATTTCAAACCTGGTAGAGGCAGCTTCAATTGCACCACCACAACTGTTTAAGTCTGCTGTTTTACACTTTAGCAGAGTACAAATCTAGGAAAGTAAATGCAAACCAGTAAGTCCTAAGAAAGCCAATTGATATACCTTCCCGACCTAGAAATAATTCCTATGCAATGCCTTTTCCCTTTGTTTGACAAAATGTTTTTTTAATTAATCTAGCTCATTGATACACAGCTAATTCAACTAGTCATAAAAATAAAGGACTTCAGTCCCTAGTGCTTTCTCCAATTCAGCCAAATAGATTAAATCGCTTAAAGAAACAATCAGACCTTTGGTCCATAGCCATGAACTATACCCTCATTGTTCAAGCTAGCAATGTTTTTAATAATCAAGTGTTCTATTTCTTTTTAAAAAAGGTTAAATTTAGGCACGAGTTTAATCTCTACATTTTTGTCTGTTTTGCACAACAAAAGAACTTTACAATTATGATGAACCCTAGAGTTGATTTAGAGGCAATCCCTGTGAATTGGAAAAGTTACATACTTTATATCTGAACAAGAACTGAAAAAGTTCTTACTATACTACACAGTTAAACTATACTACACTATACTACTACATAATTTGAATGTAAAATCTAAGTATATGAGTCATCTATGAGTCATCTCATTATGTCGATGCAAAGTCCACAAAAGGAAGATCTGTATTTATTGAATTCTATCTGTACTGCATCTTCCAAGCCTTATTTCAAGCCACCTTTACCACCTGCCTGATTAAAACCATAGCCTCTAACTGGTATCCCTGCTTCTCCTTTTGAAGTTGGAGAGGACGCGCTTTAGAGCAAGTGTGTTAAGATGGGATACAATTTGCTTTCAGGTAAAGGTAGCATGAACACATCCTTTTATTTTATTCCCCTGACATCTTACTGAAACCAACATTTGTTTTTTAAGACATAAACCCACACGGATAGAATGGGAGGATAGACCCTGGTATAATGGCAGAAGCTGGGATGATTGATGCAAGAGTAGCCAATGATTTAGTAGACCTAAAGAAAGCCAAGTCCTCAACTGACAATGGGAGAACCAAGAATTAACGCCATCTACATCACAGAATGCTCAGAAGAGTCCATCACTGGGAGCACGAGGTACCTCAGGAGCTAGTAAAGTAGTGGCTAAAGTAAGGGAAATTGGTGGGAAGTTGTTAAGGATGCCTCAGATACTGAGTCCCCCCCCCCACCATGGATGGGCAACTGTCCTTTCCCTATTCCCATAAAAGATGGGGCATCTCTTTCCAGAGAGGGTAAAGCAGATGTTTAGTGGATGTTTTGAAAAACCTAGTTGAAGGGGATTACATGAATGAAACCTACTAAATGTTGCAACTATCTCCTCCACCACGGCCACATCCAACAAAGTCATTGCTCCCACCTGGCTCTCTAAATGCTGCCAGCAAATAATTAATACTTCAGAAATAAAACTGCCAGATAAACACAGAGAAGGAATCCTGTTAAATTTGAAGTTTAGATAAACTGAAAGTACTAAAAATGGTTTTTAGTGTAAGTGTGTCCCAAACATTGCATGGGGCATACTTACATTTTTAAAAATATTTGTTGTTGCTTTTGGAGGCAAGGTTCCACCTGGGCTGAGGACATCAGACCTCCCTGTCCTTCTCCCCTTCGACCTTTCCCCAAAGCCCCTCAACAAAATGGTTTTTGTTTTTTGGGGGGCTTGGGGGATCAAAACAACTTTTGTTGTTTATCCAAACTTTGCATTTACTAGGGCATCCTGTACTTTTATTTCCTAAATTAGGCAACACTATTCAGGAAGAGAATTAGAAGAATTTTAAAACCTGAGAAACCTGACCCATCCTAAGAGGAAGTTTCCAAATATACAAATATGCTTAACTCAGGGATTCCTCTGACAAAAGGCCTGGCTAGATTACCCTACTGTGAAGCTTAAAATTGGCAAGTATCACTCTTATACTCAGCTTTTCAGTCAGTTTTTGGTAATGTTAAAGGGTTACCATATGAGGACAGCTTCTAACACAAGAGAGCAAAACAAGTAGATACGGGAAACTTGAGTAAAAAAGAGAGTATTTAAGCAGAAGAAGCTTCAAGGAAAAAAAATTTCCTTAATAGCCTCAGAGAGATAAAAAACCGTATCCACAAAACAGTATCAGTAAACAAACAAAAAAACCTCATAAAGCAAAAAAATAGCTCTTGAAAAATAAAAACATGAGGGCGCCTGGGTGGTTCAGTCAGTTATGTACCTGCCTTCAGCTTCAGTCATGATCCCAGAGTCCTGGGATCCAGGCCCGCAGTGGGCTCCCTGCTCACTGGGGAGCCTGCTTCTCCCTCCCCTTCCTGCTCATCCTCTCTATCTCTGCATCTCTCTCAAATAAAGAAATAAAATCTCTTAAAAAAATAAAAATGAAAAAAATAAAAAAACATGTCAGTGAAAATTAAAGATTCAGCACAAGCCTTGAAAGATCAAGGAGAAAAATTCTCAGAAAGTAAATGGAAAAAATGAAAAGAAATAACAAAGAAAAGATTAAAAAATTAGAAGACTAATCCAAAAGACACATTACCCAAATAATAGTAGTTCCAGAAGAAGAAATGGAGGGGAGGAAATTCTAAATGGTTTCTAAGAAACTCAGAGGAAGAGAGACACACATACAAAACATCAGGAATCAAAATAACTCAAGAATTCACAGTAGCAACACAGTGACCTTGAATTCCGTACCTAGGGAAATACTCCATCAGATATGAAAGGAAAGGCATTTTCAGTCTTGTAAGTTGAAAACATTTTATCACCCATTTACTCTCTTTCTGGAACTTAACAACAAAAAGAAAGGAAGTGTGTGGTATTGTAATTTATAGTAATAAATATATATTTGGTCTTTTTCTAGTTTCTGACATAGAAGACCATAAAGCCCTTGGAATTTCCTTAGTGATAAGAGGGAAATGTGGAAGGAGGGGCTTGTGTTACTCATAATGGAGCCTCTTTCAACCACACCTGAGTACATGTTAATGATGAGATTTTTGGAAAGCCTTAAATAACCACAGGATGGAAACAGAGTTGGAACTTTAAGCCTCACCATCCCTACCCCTGTGTCGGGAGAGGAAAGGAGCTAGAGGTTAAATTAATCACCTGTGGTGAATGATTTAATCAATCATGTCCATGAAATGAAGCCCCCATAAAAATCCTTAAAGTATGGGGTCCAGAGAGATTTCAGGTTGGCAAACAAGAATGCCTTATCAACAAGCCAGGAAGGTGGCACACACCAAACTCCATGGGGACAGAAACCCCTATGCTTGGGATACTTTCAGATCTTGTCCTATGTATCTCTTCCTCTGGTTGTCCATTTATATTCCTTAAAATATCTTCTGCAATAAATTCTTAGCAGTACATAAAGCACTTTCCTGGGTTCTATGAACCATTCCAGAAAATTAACAAATCCAAGGCAGGGGTGATGGGAACACCTGACTTATAGTCAGTCAGGTCAGAAGCACAGGTGACAACCTAGACTTGCAATTGGAGCCTCAAGTGGGTAGGGGACCAGTCTTAACCTGTGGACTTTGCATTAGCTCCAGGTAGATGGGTGTCAGATGAGTAAATTTCAGAAGAAACAGCTAAAAGATTAAAAAAGGTTTGCCTTCAGAAAGAGGAACTGGTTGGATTATGGAAGGCACTAGTGTTTTACAAGCCTTCATTGCTATTTGTCTTCTTAGTTATGTTCATGCATTATTTTGATTAAAATGAAGAAAGAAGTGATAGGACCAATCCAGGTAGTAGGAAGGGATAGGACATTGAGACTATGAGAAGGACTAAAGAAATAAAGTTGTTGAATCAGGAGCTGTTTGCAATGGAGCCGTGTTTATGTAAGTAAAACCTGATGGTATAGGTCTGATAATTATCGTATGTTACTTTTATTAACAATAATAATAATAAAAATTAACATTTACTGAGGACTTTCTATGTGCTAGGCAAAGTGCTAAACCCTTTACATTTATGAAATCAAGCATCCCAAAAACCCTAAAGAATTTTACTATTATTAATTATCCTTATACCCCTCTTAGGACTAGGTTATGTCTTCCAGTTATATGCTTTAATTGTCCATGGTAGTTTCCTTTTATGGCATTTGTCACCAACTAAAATTAACTAGTGATTTTCTTAGGTTTCTGCTCACTCCTGTTTTCCCACTAGTATTAAGTTCTATGAAGACAGTGACTATATCTGTCTTGCTCCATCTTAATATCTTCAGTCTCTATCAAGTGCTTGAACACAGAAAGCATTACATAAACATTTGGTGAATGAAAATAATCTATATGTTATGATGAACCAGAGGTTTAGAGAGGCTAAAAGGCTGGCTCAGGGCTGGGTAGCCATTACCCAGAACTTCCGACTCCATAATCTATGTTCTCATCCTGTTGTGTTAAGCCCCTGAACTTATTCTTTGGTTTTTAGTAGAGTTGTTATCCCTAGTTTCTTACCCTGTTGGGAAATAGCTTTACATTCTAGAAGACTGATAGGCCAGTGATTTGGATGACTCTGACCTTGGTGGGAGGAAATGGAGAGGACAAAGAGTACAGAAAGCAATCTGAAGAAGAAAGTTTCCTAACTATATTGGGTAAAGGGAGTGAACCTCTTTCATTTAGTTTATTCCTTCTTTATTCATTGATTACCCAATGATTCTTTAAAATATGTAGACTGCTCCTTCTCCCACTCTTCTATAACAACTGCTATAAATCTCTACCCAATCTTTTACCATCTTCTACTCTAGAAAATGCTACAAGCACCTTCTTTCCCCATGTCCTTAAAATTTACTCTAGAACACTCAGAAAATCTCTGTGGCAAGATGCAGAGTTGTTGTACCCTTATCTCCCTTTCTTTCTCTTCTCTCATTAGTTAAGAAAAAGATTTTGGTGTTATAGAGATTTTTCTAGCATTAAATATCATCACAGATGATGAAAGATTATGAATATAATACAACACCAAACTCCCTCATCCTTAATTCTAAGACCAAGCTTCTCCAAAAATAAAGGACTTGTAGCACATTTGACATTGCGACCTAACTTGAACCAACATAAAGCTGTTTTTATTTAAGCTATTTAGGATGAATAGTCCTATGTTTTCCAGCAGACAATAACATGTTTGACTTGGGGTGCTGCCCCAGACTCTGCTGGTGATATCAGGTACTGTGGCTCCAGCTGAATGTCCCATAAATACCTCAAAACCAGAACATCCAAAGTGAACTGAACATCTCCCCACTGCCACTCAATC
Organism: Taxidea taxus jeffersonii; assembly: GCA_003697995.1. Classification (NCBI taxonomy): domain Eukaryota; kingdom Metazoa; phylum Chordata; class Mammalia; order Carnivora; family Mustelidae; genus Taxidea; species Taxidea taxus. The sequence goes on from RCUC01147935.1 coordinate 29,951, forward strand.
TGCTCCCCGTCTAGCATCCTGATCTGTCACAGCATTACATTCACCCAGCTAGCTGCTCTTGCCAGAAACCTAGTCCCCTCATTCTGCTTTCCTGTTCTATTTTTTAATATTTTATTTATTTATTTGAGAGAGAGAGAGAGTGAGAAAGTGCACAAACAGGGAGAAGGGCAGAGGAAGAAACAGACTCCCCGCTGAGCGAGCCCATCGTGGGACTTGATCCCGGGACTCCAGGATCATGACCTGAACCAGAGGCAGATGCTTAACAGACTAAGCCATTCAGGTGCCCATGCTTTCCTGTTCTGTATCAAATTGGCTACAAGTCAAGTTTTCTATTTATTGCTTGACTCCATACCCTGCTTTTCTATTAACATTACCTTGGTACAGACTATGTAGGACTATTTTAATAATCTAACTCATCTTTTTACCCTAGTTTTATCATCCACAGTGCTGCCATAGTGATCTACTCAATGGCATATCTGATCACATCATGCCCTTGCTGAACACTTCCCAACAGAAGACTATAGCCCGGAAAGTAAAGTCTAAACTTTAGGAATGACAGGTAAGAAGCTGTCAGATGTGAGCCTGCCTCTGGGCTCACGTTCCACCAATCCTTGCTTCTGACAATATACCTTAGTAACACTGACCTGCCTACCCTACTTCTTGATGCATCCACACCCTTGCTAATACTCCACTCCACCTAGAATTTCCTCCTGCTCTTTTCATCTGGATAATAGCATAAGCTCATACATCATGTCTCCAGAAACTTCCCTGAATCCCCAAATTAGGATAAGTACCACTTATTAGTATTCCTACAACAAAATGTGCATTCTATGCTCTCACATGCCAACCTATACTGACATCATTTGTTCATTATGTCTTTCCCCGCTACCAAATGCTTCAAGAGGAAGGTCTTTACTTATTCATCTTAATATCATTAGCACTGAATATATGTCTACTACGTCGTAGGCAGTCAATAAGTGTGTCATTTACCAAATGAGCAAGCACTGGTAAAGTCTCATCCTGCAGAGCAAACAGAATGCTACACAGTGGGCACATTTCTAGCACTCAAAGGTTCAGTCTCAGACAACATGTGCATAATTTCATATAATATGCCCTTGATAAAGCTGATCATAGGATGTCTGAAGCACCTAGCCCGGGTGGGGAGGTGGGAGCGGTGCTAAAGAAAGTGTCAGGCTGGCCTTCTTGGTGAAGACTACATCTGAAAAGCACTGTGAATGGTGACTAGGTGGGGCCATCACAGACAAAGGAAACAACACATCCAGAGGATCTGCAGTTGCCCACACACTGGGGATGAGGAAATGTCTCAATAAGAGAGAACCCCAGGGCACATGTGAGTAGAAGTGACAGAAGAGAATAGAGGGTAGGAAAAGGCATATGTCAAGAATTTGAGTATGTTTTGTTAAAGAATTTGATTTGCCAACTAGAAAACCGTGAGGAATTTTAAGCAAGAGAGTGAAATAATCAGAAAGGGCTTTTAGTCATTTCTATAATTAGAGTGTAGGAAATAGATTGGATGGAGCTGAAACTGTCAGCAGGAAGCCCTGAAATCAGATGGGAGATAGATCAGGAAGAGGAAAATAGAATGAGAGGAAGATGAAAGTTGTTTGTTCTTAGGAGTGACACCTCACCAGGCTATAAATACTTCCTCCTCTAGTGTTGGGGGTTGTGAGATACCCAAAGCTTTGCAGTAATAAACTATTCTACCACATATCCGAGGTCAGCCCTATACGTTTCCAGGACATACTTAGTGTCAAGCTTTTAATGAAACGAGCTAAGTTTTAGTGAACATATAAAGAAAATGGATCAATATCTTCAGGCAGGAAATATCAGAGGCTAATCATCCATTAAAATCATCTGTAATTTGATTATCATTTTAAATACAGGTACATAAATAAATTTTCTGCTTTTTTTCCAGCCAGTTTAAAACTGGACTGACTGGGGCACCTGAGTGGCTCAGCGGGTTAAAACCTCTGCCTTCGACTCAGGTCATGATCTCAGGGTCCTGGGATTGAGTCCCACATTGGGCTCTCTGCTCAGCAGGGAGCCTGCTTCTTCCCTTCTTCTCTCTCTTTCTGCCTCTCTGCCTACTTATGATCTCTGTCTGTCCAATAAATAAATAAAATCTTTTAAAAAAGTAAAATAAAATAAAACTGGACTGACATCTAGGATTTCACGTTTCAGCAAACAAAAATTCAGGATGCCCAACTAAATTTGAATGTCAAACAAAACAAAATTTTTAGTGTACAGGTATCCTCAAAAGTGAGACATACTTATAATAAAAACAATCCATTGTTTATGTGAAATTAAAATTCAACTATGTGTCCTGTGTTTTATCTGGTTAACTCCCCTGCCACCAAAACAGTCATTACCTGCAAATAATATGTCCCTTCGACAATATGGAGTCCATCAAATGCCCCTAGGGCATAAACTTCATCTGTTCTCTTCTCAGACATCTTGTAGCTTAGATGACAGCAGAGTTTTTTCTGACAAACTGTGTAATTTCCTGTGACTCTTGTGAGCTCCAAGAATGTGAATTCATCAAAAAAGGCAGTACCTTTAAATTCCTGATTTCCTGTTGAAAACCCTTTTATACTACTGGCATAAGAAGTCCAATTCACTACAGGGCGGTGTGTGTAAGAATCCAGTTTTGAGAGGAGGAGTTTTCCCTTCTTTGTCTTCATATCATAATGAAATACTCTTGGAGAATCAGGTGCGTAGATGCCACTTCCTGAAAGTGATGTTGGAAATGGCATTTGAAATAGAAGTGAAAAAAGGACTGCATAGTTGTTACTGTTATTTTAAACCCACATTATCATTTGCTCTAAGCTATATGTCATTAATTTCAGTAAAATATACTGAGAAGGACAATAAGTGAGAGGAAATCCAACAGAGTCTGATACCAAAAAGCCAATAAGAGAAACTTCCATGTAAGAAGTGTGAACTTTTTGAGGGAAAAAGAAGAAATGTGCAGATAAGTTGAATAAAACTAGATAAATCTACAAAACAATTTAGACTGAGATGGATTCTACAGTATGTCACCAGCTAGATACGCAAAACTTAAGAGTGGGAAAACATTAAATATTAAAGAATACATGTTAGCTAGAAGAAATTACTTTTCCTTTTACTTTTTTGGTTAAAGTTTGTAAATCTTAGAGTTTACACATTACCTGTCATTCTCTTTGAGGGGTGATGTATATTGGATGCAAGGAAGTTGACCCCCATGCCCATTGCCCAAGCTGAGTGGAACTGAATAGCTGACAAATGTGGCAAAACATTCATCCATGCTGTTGGGAAGACTATGGTATCCACATGGAAATCTTTCACCAGAGTAACAGCAGGATCATAGAAGAGTATATCAAAGCACGTGAAAATGCCAAATCTTCCGAAGTCGGTGTCAAAAGTCACAACCTCAGGCTTCTTGGGTACATTGAATTGATTTTCATTCATGAAAAGATTGTGCTGTAATAAACAGAAGATGAAGAGAGTAAAGTCTCCTTTCAGAAGCTAGCCTGGGTGTTACTGTGTCTGAAAAAGTGCAAGCCAACATCTCTTAGGTAGTGCCAATTTAATCCATGAGCTCTGTCTTCACAGGGAAAAAGTGTAAGGGAATAGGAGTGTCAGAGATAGGAGCCTTTGGTTCAACCTCCACGTTTTATAGATATGTAGATGGGAATCCCTATTTATTAAGACCCTCTTGATTAGCAATAATCGTGCCCCAAATAAACCTCATTGGCTATGATATTGCCACTGCGCAAAATTTTAAGACCCTCTTGAATATTACAAGACACAGAAGTGAAATAGATAACTTCTATTTGCCAAGAACACTTAACTATTTTCTGTGAGCAAACAACTTTCTTTCCTCCTTTCTCTTCAAAATCAAGTGGCTGGTAAGTAGTTTCTCCTTCTTGGCTTGACCCTTTGCCAGAGCATGTCTTCAAAAGGACAAGGTCTAAAAGGCAATATTGTATTTCTATACAGGTACCTCCTGCTGATTCTCATACACTTCCACAGACACTTTCCTATGTTTCTAAATGCACAGAAAACCCCTCGAGCCTCTTTCAGGAGCTTACCATACCTAATCATTACTTTCTATGCATTGTCTCTATTCTGCTTCTAAAGTATGCTTATTATCAACACTAATGATTTTTCCTTCTTGTCCACTTTATTTTGTTAAATATTCAGTAACTGAACTGTTTGCAAAATAATTTTACCTTATGATAGCGTCCCACCAGTTTTCCTTGGGAATCAAAGACCACATCAGTATTGTATTGGTAATGACCATCGGGGGGACACTGAGAGTCACTGGCATTGCATGGTTTCTTGTCTCCAATATTTGCCACAAGGTAGATAGAGTTGTCCTTGGCCAGACAGCTGAGTCTTTCTTGCACTGGGGTATAGCCAAACCTGATAAATGTTCATTAGAAAAGGAAAACAAAAATGAAGCTTATCTTTTAATAAAATTCACAATTATATTGCCTGAACCTATTGTGTGATATACACAATAAATTCTAAATAACATCATAGAAGGGAAGGACTAAAACAAGAATAGATTTCAGAGGAAGTACATGCTTGTGGGAATTTGGTTGTAGGAAAACTATTCTAGGATAAGATTCTAGGCCATATATTTTTTTTCATCATAGCACTTATCATCATTTATAATAATGTATTCATTATGTGTTTATCTTATGATGTGTGGCACATCTCAGATATTTGGGGGCAATGATACACATCTTCTGTTCACTAACCCTGGCAAAAAAGAGGAATTAAAGAAAAAAATATTTCAAGTGAAAGAGTGACAGGTTGGAATTAGAATTCTGGGAAGATGGCAGAGTAGGAAGCACCAGAAATACCTCCCTCCACCCAGACAGTATTTGTACTGGCAGAACTGATGGATAACTATTTTGAAATTTGGGAGTCTATTTCAAGGCTTGTAAGTTCCAAGGGAAGGCAAAATGCAGTCAATTTCAGTGAATTTTAGCTCTTAGCTCAGCAGTGGCTACCCATGCTTTTACCCCACACCAGGCCCATGACAGACAATCATGTTGGAGCACCATGCAGGCAGCTTACAAAACCAGGTTGGGCAATAAAAACCTGTTCTCCAAATATCAGGGATCTATGTTGTGATCACTGATAACTGCTTCTGATCATGAAGGGGCAAACACAGGGGCAGGCAGCCATTGTTAAACTCCACCACCACCACCATTATATTGCAAGTCCTTCCCCTACTGGCTGAAGTAATTTCTAGAGGATTTAAAGAGCCAGAGGTGTTTCTCTCCCTCTTCCTTAATTTTTCCTTTTCTCTCTTTTTTTGAAGTCAGACATTTAAGGACTAGGACATACAAAAGCAATCGTATATATAGGAGAATGTAAAAGTTCATCACACATGCTCAGGGAGACACAGGCTAAGACAGTGCCTCAAATGATCTTAAGTTTACACATCAAGCTTATGCCTAGCACAGAAACAGTATACAGGATCAAAAAAACAAAACAAAACAAAACAAAAAAACAAGCAAGCAAAAGGCAATAAACCCTGGGGGAAGAATTTGATTTTTAGAGTGATCACATTTTCAGGTTCAAATATGAACTTATCAACAAAAAAATCATAAGATGAACAAATAAACAGGAAAGGATAGCCCATTCTAAGAGGGTGGGGGGAGAAAAAACAACAACAACAAAAAAATAGAATAAACCTACAGAAACCATCCTAGAGAAGGACCAGATGGCAAACCTGGACTAAAGACTAGACTAAAGACTAAAACAATAGGGGTGAAGATATCTTTTTTCCCCCTTTTTAAAAAGATTTTATTGGACGCCTGGGTGGCTCAGTCAGTTAAGCCGCTGCCTTCGGCTCAGGTCATGATCCCAGCGTCCTGGGATCGAGTCCCACATTGGGCTCCTTGCTCGGCAGGGAGCCTGCTTCTCTGCCTGCCTCTCTGTCTGCCTGTGCTCGCTCTCTCTCTCTAACAAATAAATAAATAAAATCTTTTAAAAAATAAATAAATAAATAAAAATATTTTATTTATTTCTTTTTCTCCTTTTTTCCATTTTATCTCTTTTAGTGTTCCAAAATTCATTGTTTATGCACCACACCCAGTGCTCCATGCAATATGTGCCCTCCATAATACCCACCACCAGGCTCACCCACTCCCCCCACACCTCTCCCCCCAAAAACCCTCAGTTTGTTTCTCAGAGTCCAAAGTCTCTCATGGTTTGTCTCCCCCTCCAATTTCCCCCAACGCACTTCTCCTCTCCATCTTCCAATATCCTCCATATTATTCCTTATGCTCCACAAGTAAGTGAAACCATATGATACTTGACTCTGCTTGACTTATTTGACTCAGCATAATCTCTTCCAGTCCCATCCATGTTGATATAAAAGTTGGGTATTCATCCTTTCTGATGTAGACATAATACTCCATTGGGGTGTGGATATCTTTTTGAGATAGTATGGTTATGTTCAGATTTTCTATTTTTTCATGATTTGGTCTTGGTAGGTTGCCTATGTCTAGAAAACCATGGATTTATTTTAAATTGTCCAATTTGTTGTCATATAATTATCCAAAGTAGTCTCTTATGATTTTTTGTATTTCTGTGGTATCACTTGTAATGTCTCCTCTTTTCATTTCTAGAAATATGGAATGCTTCAGGAATTTGCATGTCATCATTGTGCAAGAGACATGCTAATCATCTGTATTGCTCCAATTTTAGTATATGTGCTGCCAAAATAAGCACAGGTAGAGTTACTGTTTAATGGGCATAGAGTTTGAGTTTTGCCAGATAGACAGTGTTCTGGAAGTGAGTGATGGTGATGGCTGAATTAGCAATAAGAATCTACTTAATACCACTGACTATACATTTAAAAATGGTTAAGATGGTAAACTTTATATTATGTGTATTTCACTACAATAAAAAAATTAGAAAAAAAATACCCTTGGATGTTAATAAGAAAAGGGAAATCTTATTCAGGGAACTACTCAATCTGGTTGGAGCAGAGGCATTTGTTGGTAAGAAAAGCAAAAAAGGAATTTTAAAAGATGCATCTGGGGTCATAAAAGGTAGAGCTCAGCACAAGAAGTTTAAAAAACTTCTTTCAAATTTCAGAGACAAAAAGATTTTGAGGACAGAAGTAACATTATCTGAATTTTCTTTAAGATAATAGGCCATTAGGGTATAGAATGTACTAGAATGATTAAGAGACTAAATGTAGGAAATCATTAGGAAGTTGTTGCATTAGCTCAGATAAAAAGCAACAAGAATTGGGCTAGGGCAGTGCCAGGCAGTATGGGAAAATGGAAATACTGGAACACTTGTTAATGCTTGATTTCTTAAATTCTTTTTTTAAGATTTTATTTATTCATTTGAGAGAAAGAGAAAGATAGAGAACACACATGAGCAGGGGGGATAGGCTGAGAGAGGGAGAAGCAGACTCCCTGCTGGGCAGGGAGACCAATCTGAGGCTCAATCACAGGACCTGACCCCAAGATCATGACCTGCAACAAAGGCAGATGCTTAAGAAATCTGAGCCATCCAGGTGTCCCTGATTTCTTTATTCTTTATCGTGTTGACTGTAGTTGTCCTAATGAAGCAATTAAAATGCAATCCTCAAAACTGAAACCCACTACATGTAACATCATAGCCATATTATCCTCTATTGGCACAACCTTTAAATAATAAATGGTTAACAGCAGATAGGTTATTGAAGAATAGCTAAGAAGGGTAAAATAACTGTTGAATGCATGGAAATTTAGTGCCATCTGCTGGCAATAGTAGTAAAAGCTTTGGGTATCAAATCTACAAATAGGTACATAAGCAAAACCATAGCAATTATCTACAAAAACATATCCTTGAAAAAGACCAAGAAGGATGAGAAACTACATCTAAAAGAATTATTCTAATGCATTACATATAAATAATGACTATGATAGTTCCTCTCCCTCATTTGCTTCAATTAATGTCTGAAAGACAAAGGTAAACACAACACATCAAACCTTGAAACATTTAGCCCAAGTCTTTTCAGATCATCACAACTGGCAGAATATATTGGTACATGAAGTATAAATTTGGTATTGGTATTTCTTAAACAATCTAATTACATACTTCCCTCCTGTCTCTATTAATCTTGAAAGTGCATCATATATTCAAATATATTTACATCTAAACTATATTTTTCAGACTGTTTGTTATATCCAGGAAAGATTACAAAAACCTTTCTTAGAACATACACCCATATGACCTGCTCCCTCATTTCTTCCAAGTGTTTGCTTAGATGTCACCATGAAGACAACTGATGACCAAAAACTAACGCCCCATGCTGGCCGCCATATTCACCTATCCTGCTTTGTTTTTTCTCCATAGCATTTGCCTTTACTACATATCACAGATAAGTAGATAAATTAATAGATCACTAAACAGATATTATCTTTTTTTTCTTCATTGATTATCTCCCCACACTAAAATATAAGCTCCAAGAAGATAGATTTTTAATCTATTTTGTCCACCCTACTGTCCAGAATAGTACCTGTACATAATATGTACACACACACACACACACACACACAGAGTTAAATAAATGAATGAAAGCAAGGAATGGAGAGGCAATTAGCTGATAGAAAATAGGCAGGGCAATCAGACTCCTTGAAATGGAATGCATGGAACAGCCTGGTGGGGATTTTCAGGAGGCCCTTAGAAATTTGGTTCTAGGAAAAAGTCTTTCAGATACAAGTGAAGTCAACACGTGACAGAAGAGCACATAGAGGGATGCCTGGGTGGCTCAGTTGGTTAAGCGGCTGCCTTCGGCTCAGGTCATGATCCCAGCGTCCTGGGATCGAGTCCCACATCCGGCTCCTTGCTCGGCAGGGAGCCTGCTTCTCCCTCTGCCTCTGCCTACCGCTCTGTCTGCCTGTGCTCGCTCTCTCTCTCTCTAACAAATAAATAAAATCTTTAAAAAAAAAAAAAAGAAGAAGAGCACACAGAATGCTTGCCCTTTAGAAACTGAAAATCTTGCATGAGAGCTGGTCAAATAAAAAACAAGTACAATACAATGAAATATGAAGAAAGTAGATGATTAAGATAAATAATACTGAACTTGTCAAAATCAAGGTGTCTCTATAAGCAGTTATAGTAGTTAATTTGTTTGGTTTGGGCAGCAGTTCCAAAAAAGGAGTTCCTATGATGTTAGCAATAGTGGCTTTAGAAAGAAGTGAGATAGCTGAGATGATTTTCTCAGATATATAAGGTATTACTTTGTCTACATTAAAAATAATAGTGCTACTTTCATTGCAGATCATATTTCTTTACTCTGGACCTGACTTAAACCACTTACCCATTTCTGCTACATCGACAATCACCTTAAGCTCTTGAGATTTCATATACATTAAGCTCATTTAGCCATTTTATTAATGTTAAAGGAAAATTCTTAATTCTAAAAATGACTATTTTGCCATGTTTCTCACTCAGCTTTCAAATTACAGGTCCATGTGGGGCAACAATTTTCTCTTCATTGGTAAGAAGTCAGAAGACTAGAGTTTGATTCTGGTTCTCCCACTAACCAACTACCCGTGTAAACCTAAGCAAGTTATGCTATTGTCTCTCCAGATTCCTTCCCTCAATGGAAATATATTCACATTGAATTTGATGATTTCTATGTTACCTTCCAGCACTGATTTCTGTGATTTCACAATTCCTATCACTTTCCTAATAAATGTATCCACAGAAGAGGGAAAATAAAACTATCTTGAACTTAGAGTTGATAGGGGATCTTATGCAGTTATCTACTAAAAAGTCCTCCCAGGTAAAGTAAGTGCATGTTCATGATTGGATTGTCTACTACCTGTTTGGGATTAATACCTTCTGGGATTAATACAGGGGATCCAGTTGACTTCAGGGTCTGGGATATCCTCCAGGTATGGGTAGATAGTTTCCCTGTTAAAGTTCCAGCCATATATACCATCTTCTGGAGTCACAATAATATCTGCACCCTGTTAAAAATGTAGCTTAATTAAAATATTTCTCAGAGAAGCAAACAATCCAAGACGTCTGTAAGGGGACCTGAGGAACTGAGTGGATGAGCAACTGCCATCCAGGCCTTTCTTTTTTTTCTTTCAATCTTAATCCTTTATTTTCTATATTTTTATAATTTATTTTCTTTGCACAATTGCATTGTCTAATCCCACCATCACCATTTCTTTATAACGTTCCCATTCTTTCATAAACATCAAGAGTTTTCCAGGTTATTCACGGGGTTGCTATCCACTGCCATTGTTAAGCATAAACCCAACTCTTCTTAATATCGTCCCCCTCCCTGGACTTTGGGTAGATTTTGTGCCTGGGTATCATGGGATTGATTTATACTCAAAGTCTCTGTTCTACTTCCTGCTCCACTCCAGCCTCTCCTGCTCTGTATCCCGCAAAAGTGACTCTGGCTTCTCAGAAGGAGGGCACTCAGACACTGATTCCCCTTAAAGGTGCCAAGCCCAGAGGTAGAGCCCAGATGCACCTGGGCACCTTCAGATGGGAGTCACCCTGAAAGCTGTAGCCTTTAAGAAAACAGTTCTACTAAGGATAAAAAAAAAAAAAAAAACCTCAGAATTCTTATTAATCTTTAAAATGTTTGTATTGGCTAAGAATATGTATTGGTAGATATCAGTGATATTTATGTATTCATGATTCATCCTATTTCACAAAGTCCTCCTCTACACCTGATCTACAAATACCTTGTTTAAATCATATCCATTCAAACTACACACTTATACTTAACCCTTCATTCAACATTAATATACATTAATGTTAATGTCTATGCATTAATATACAGCTAATCTATAATTAGAATGAAGTATGAAGTACATAATACATCTTGTTAAGTAATTTGCAACTTAACTTTATTTTGATGTTATGAACTAATCCAAAAACCTGCACAAGCTTAGGAGCACAAAAGTATATCAAGGCTACTGATACTCTGAGCACAGCATCTGGTCTTGACTCATTTGTCCTCCACTCTCCATGTGTAGCAAAATAGAGCAGCAAAGTCATTGAATGTATAGCAAGTTCCTCAACAGTCTGCTGCCTCCTTCATGACAATGAAGCCATTCTTTTCTTAACTTGGTCTCACTATTAGGGAGCCCCAGCTATAATAATTTTGAGAAGGAGATAGGAGTCTGTTTGTACAACAAAGTTGTTGGCTACCCTGACACATAAGTCTTCCAAAAGTATAACCAAACCTTATAGGGATCCTGCCTCCTAAGACCCCACCCCTTCTCCTGGTGGAATCCAGCACGCCTGAGAGATAGTACCTGGTTTGCTGCTAAAGTGACCGCTGCCTCCAAAAGATCCAGATTTTGGTTCATTAATGCTAACGCCACTTCATGGGACACTGGTATCAGGGTGGCATTAGGTAATATCACTGCGTGTTCATAGACAGCTGCAATAAATGTATCCCGGGAGCTGACTCTGAAGACACAGAGAACTGAAACTGCCACATAAGCCAGCAACTGAGAGGTGATCATGCTGAAGTCTGATGACCGCTGATAAGCAGAGCAAGTCCTGACATGTATAGAGAGAAAACATAATTAATCATGTGATTTCCTGACTAGTACTTTTTAAATACATTACAAAATCGATTCTAAGCAAACCTTATGGTATTGCATCGTAGACACAGATGTAAACAAATCTTACATAACAAGGGACTCTTGCTGCAAGGATCTGTGAGGCTCTAATAAGGATAGGTATGTTTTAGTTTTCTAGGGTTGTCATCACAAAGTGCCCAAAACTGGGCAGTTTGAACAAAAAAAATTTATTATCTCATGGTTCTAGAGGCAAGAAGTTTCAGATCAAAGTGTCTGTGGAGTTGGTTCTCCCAGAGGACAGTGAGGCAAGGACCTGTTAAAGCTCTCTCTCTCTCTCTCTCTCTCTCTCTGCACAAATGGCTATCTTTACCCTGTGTCTGCACATGGCACTCTCATTGTATACATGTCTGAATCCCAATTTCCCCTTCTTACAAGGACATGAGTCATATGGTTTAATGCCCACCTTATTCCAGAATGACCTCATCTTAACTTCTATCTGAAACAATCTTGTTTCCAAATGAGGTCACATTCTAAGATATAGGTGGTTGGAGCCAGAACTGGTATAATCACATTAATTGCCATTGACTAACTGCCAGACACTCTGTGTGGACAAGCTTAAGAGTAAAAAACTTAGGGACGCCTGGGTGGCTCAGTTGGTTAAGCAGCTGCCTTCGGCTCAGGTCTTGATCCCAGCGTCCTGGGATCGAGTCCCACATCGGGCTCCTTGCTTGGCAAGGAGCCTGCTTCTTCCTCTGCCTCTGCCTGCCACTCTGTCTGCCTGTGCTCTCTCTCTCTCTCTAACAAAAAAAAAAAAAAAAAAAAAAATCTTAAAAAAAAAAAAAAGAGTAAAAAACTTAGGGAGGTCCCAGTATCAGAGAGGCCATCACACTTTTGTGAGCTTTACCTCTAAGAACCCTACAGATCCCCTGGGAGAACAGTGGAGACAAATCCTCTGCCTCATGCTTCCTAGATGGGGAGGGGGGAAATATGTCCAAAAAGGAGAGCTTTTTGTTCTCCTTAACAAAAGGCTGCCCTCCAGGGAAACTATTTACAGAGCCTAATTAACCTGGGGAAAGGGAAGTTTCAAACTGAAACTGCAGCCCTCCTAGCCTTCCTGTCTCAAGCCAGGGAGAACTTGAGAAGCACTAGGGGAGGTCACAGCCCAGAGGCTCAGGCTCAAGACATGACAGAAATTTAATCACTGGACTAAATAACCCTTCCCCTGTTCTCACATGTTACCACCTTGTCAGTCTATCATTTGTGGCCTATGTAGCATATATTACATCAAGAGAAGGTCTTCAGACGAATAACTGCAGTTCTTGGAGTAGAACACTATTGGCTGAAACAGTAACTGGTTGGGGACCAACAGTGGTACCTGAGCTGTGTCCCCTGATCAGTACTGTCACTGCATCAGCTTTGCTAAGCCACCTACCAAGTGCCAAGCTCCTGAAATGTAGCCTTTCTGCTCTTACAGAGGAGAGAGCTTGGGAAATTGTCTCTGTGGGGAAGAAACAATTTCCTTCTACCCTTTAGGATCTTCCAGCTGGTCTAGGGATTAAATTGACATAAGACATATTAACAGGAGAAAAAAATAATATTTTATTGAGTGTTCGTGGAGGCCCCCAAATGAAATTGAGACCTAAAGAAATAACCAAAGCAGGCAGTTTTCATACTTTTTAGACAAAGAGATAATAGATCTGTGAGGAATCAACAAGTCAAAGAAAACTTGACTTGAGGAGCTTCGTTTAGTAAAGAATTCTAAACAGAGTTTGGGCTGGGGTAGTAAATCAGTAAAAGTAACAGGGTTGTTTATATGGCCTTTTTGGCTCTAAATTTTCTGTCTCTGGGGATAAGGATCTCTTTACCTCTCGGTATGGACAGGCTACCTTGCACAGGGAGATTTATTTCATGTTTTCTGGAGACAAAGTTGGGGGACGGGGTGTCAGAATATTCTTTTTGCATAGGTTGTTTCTTAAATAACTTTCATTTGAAATAATCAATATGCTAAAGTGTCACATTTTGGGGTGGCCTGCTCTTGGTCCCTATGATTCCCTCCTCTGAAGCTTCTAAAGGAAGTTGAGCTGGCAGACTCTTTTATCTCACTGAATGGTCTTTTAGTTCTGACAATAAGTTAGTTTAATAAAACTCAAGTCAGAAGGCTGTGAGCTTATGTATTTTCAAAGTCAAACTTATGATTTAATTAGTCATGTAATAAATAAGAGGCATTTTTATGAAAGCAGAAGAAAAGCAATGGTTAAGATTAAATAGATCATAAAACTGGTTTCTGAGTTCTAAGTAGCCAGTGGAGATTTCTAGATGTCAGGCTAAATGCATCTTCAAACAGGGTGAGGGCAGTCAGTGGTAATCTGGAAGACCTTCAGTTTGTACATCAAGTGTCTCTGGTGACCCTTCTGCTCCCACAGAACAACAGGCATGAAGATGGTCTATAAATGAGCTGTTATGACTGCACTCAAGTTTACATAAAGTTGTTTACATTGGCTTGCAGGGCTTCAAGAAAAGGGGAAGTTTTATTTATGAAATGATTCCAGTCAAAATTATGGGGAAAAAATGGAGATGTTAACTAGGAGTTGTGGCCAGACACTGAAGGCACCTAGAAAAAAATAGGATCTAGTTTTGTTTATAAAGAACGGTTTTAGAATCTAATATCCATAAGGTGTGTTACTTAAACATAATTTTACTCTTTATAATCACTATCATTAGCCAAATTAAGAGTGATTTGTTTATAAAATAAACCGAGGTGGGGGCGGGGAGAACAATGTTGGCCTGATTATATATGTAAGTTCAGCAAGAATAGCAACTGATCATATATACTCTTTTAAATCTGCTTTGCTGGAACTTTTTACAGGGAATCTCTACATTGAACTTTTAACAGCCCCTCAAGGTCAGAAGCCAAGCCAAATACTACCCATCAGACTTTGCCTGTAATACTTTTAGATTCATTAATTCCTCTCTGTTGAGATCTGCAAAATAGCCTGAGGTTCCTGCACCTGCCAAGAAGTGATGTTCTTTACCTATAAGGTTGCTAACAACCCCATAAGCAAGGTATTGGGCTGTTTTTCCAAGGGGCCTTATTGGTTCTATATAACCAACATTATTTCCTTAAAGCTGTCTGGTCATACCTAAGTTTTTTCAGGTTTCCCTCAAATATGACATGCCAGTCAAAGCCTCAGTAATATAATCAATGTTTCCAATTATGTGCTGATACAAGGAGAACATATTCTTGTTGAACTTATGCAAATTAATACATTGCCATGAAAATATAAGAATATTCAACTGAAAATTCTGGAGGGATAGACAGAAAGAAAAAGGTAAGTATTCTAATTTGTTGAAAAGTTCTTATTTTATCAAATTATTGTAGGTCATAATTAGCTTAAGAGAAAGTTTGCTTAAATCTGGAAAAATAAAACCTTAAAAGATCAACAATGTTTCAAACAAAAAAGTCATAAAAATTATAATCATCCTAGGGTGCCTCAGTCAGTTAAGCATCTGCCTCGGGCTCAGGTCATGACCTCGGGGTCCTGGGATTGAGCCCCCCCTTGGGCTCCTTACTCAGTGGGGAGCCTGCTTCTCCCTCTGCTCCTCCCCTACTCTGCGCTCCCCCGCCACCTCTCTCTCTCTCTCAAATAAATAAATAAATAAATATTTTAAAAAATTATTAATTGCCCTTAGTTCATTTAGGCTGTTATTAGTTTTTTTCTGCTTCAATCTGATTTTTCTACTAGTTCCAGAAATTCTTAACAAATTTAGTCTTATGATACTAAGGTTATCAGAAACCTATACTCAGGGTTCTTTCTCTCTCATTGAGGGTGAAACACAGTTGCAGGAAGTTTTGTAAAAGTATTTGAGTAAAAGTGCAACTGTCTACAAATGAAAAAGGACTTTAAAAATGCCTGTGATTTAAAATCTGATTAGAATTCGTTACAATGTAATTGACAAGGAAATTTGGTTATTTTTGTGACACATAACATTTTAAGATAAAAACATGCCACCAGGACATATAAAATTTCTAGAAGTTTCATACAATTTCCAGAATAGTTGCTCTAATAGCATATATCTACACAAATATAAGACAATTTAGTATTATTTGTTTGATAATAGTTCCCATGTAATTTAATGTGCCAAACAAGCCTAATTTCTCTCCTTAAAAATGAGAAACAAAACCATTGAAATGTTCCAAGGGCCCTCTGGAACATTTCAGTTAGATTGCAGGCAAAAGACTTTATTTCAGAATTTGATGTTGGGGGGTGCCTGGCTGGCTCAATTGGAAGAATATGTGACTCTTGACCTTGGGGTGATGAGTTCAAGTCCCATGTTGGGTGTAGAGATTACTTAAATAATATAAGACCATTTAAAAAATTTGATTATGGGAAATATGTCAAAAAATATCAGAAGTTTCAAGCATTAATTAAAGAAGGATCACATGGGGCACCTGGGTTTAAGCCTCTGCCTTTGGCTCAGGTCATGATCTCGGGATCCTGGGATAGAGTCCCACATTGGGTGGGCTCTCTGCTCAGTGAGGAGCCTGCTTCCCCCACCCCGCCCTCTGCCTACTTGTGATCTCTCTCTCTCTGTCAAATAAATAAATAAAATCTTTAAAAAAAAGAAGGATCACAGATTATAAAACTATTAAATGATTTAACCAAAGTGACAATGAGAGGCAAATACAGAAGGTTTCATAGTTGTAAACAAGTCTTAGCTATTTTTATATAAAGAAGACTGTCTTCTTGAATGATCAAAGATTTGACAAAAAACAAAACATAAAAAATCATTTTCTAGGCAGATTACATAAAAGGTAAAGAAAATTTTGTTTGTAATTTCTCATAAAAACCAAACCAATCAATTAAGAAAGTTTTTCTTTTAATAGAGAAAAAAAACAAATTCTAATTTTCCATCAGTGTTCTTTTGATATTAAAACTCACTCTTAAATATACTTATGCTAACCTTAGCTATATATAAAATTATTTTTCAAAGGACCTCATATTTTAAGTTTTCCCCTTTTAAATCACTAGCCTCAGGAAAACTTATTTTTGCCCTCAACAAAAATGTATTGCCATTCCTCATAATTTTTCCTACCAGAAACATACATCATATAGAGTTATTTCCCTTATAATTTTTAGCAGCTATAGTCACATGTTAATTACAACTCTTAATCCTCAGAAACTTGAATTTCTAGTGAAGTAGTAGTAAACAACTGTACGTTGTCTGTTTCTCCAGCATTTTTTAGGTTGGCAAATTTATGGATATATTTCATAATTTCTAGAAACATATGTTTCTTCATAGTATAAAAGTTTAATAAAGAACAGAACATGTTTACTAGGAGACTTAAATCTTTAGTTCTGCTAAAGGAATAAGGAAACCACAAGTAGATAAACCTATGCTTAGTATTTAATGCTTATTATTTTGTCTATTTAGAAATGACTGAGATACTCAATTAATTCAACCTAACTCATCACTTAGCAAAACTTCAAGGTTTCAAGTCGCCATAAAGATGTGGGGAAACTATTTTAAAAGTTTACCTAAAAACCTTTAAAAATTTTATCTAATTTACTTGTTCTTAACAATTATGCTTAGATTACCCATAAAAACTCTGTGAGACATCAAAGTCAGTTATCCTTCCAAGTCAATTATTTTTTAAAAACAGAGATAGTATCAGCCTATTTGACTCTAAGTAAACTGAAGCAGAGTAAAAGTTTTAGTTTTAATGTTGTAATTTTAGAGACATGTCTATTTTAACTACACTGACAACCTTAAATTAGCTTTAACAACGAATATTCTCCCAAATCATGTGTTCTTGAAAATAAGCGCTTGCCTTCAAGCTAACTAAACAGGGCTCTTTTATTAACTAATTTTACTAATGCCATCCACATGTAGGCAAATCTCACACTTACAACATATCTATTGTTAAAAAGAAAACCACAGGCCCAATATTGCATCTCTTAGATTAAGGTTCCAAGTCAGTACACTAAGACTTAATACCTAAACTAACTGCAGTTTCAACTCCCCAGGAATGTAACCTTTAACCAGGCAACATGGAATTTCCTGGTCATCATAAGAAGTTTATTGATAGACCCCTTCCATTTCCTTTAGGAGGGCAAATTGCCTACACAATGGATTCTTTGCTAATAACTGTCTTTTTCTGCTCCATCTCTACCTATAAATGCAGTTCCTTTTCTGTAGCACTTTGGAGTTACTTTCTAATTGTTGGATGGGATGCCGCCCAATTCATGAACTGATTAGTAAAGCCAATTCCATCTTTAAAATTTACTTTGATGGATTTCTCTTATTTAACAATATGGACATACATATGAACATACAGATGTAAACAAAGATCCTATAGTTTTTGTTTTGTGGAAAGAACATTATAGGCCTGATTTTTATATACCTTTTCTCACTCTTTTTTTTTTCCTTCTGGTGAGAAACTTTTTTTTGAAGTTTATATTTCAAAGAATGGCTTTTAGGTCCTAGAAAAGGGGGGTAGAAAATTTTTACCACAAAGGCATGAAGAAAGTACCCAAGTTTTCTTCAAGGTGGACTTTTTGGGACATATTATCCACTTAGAGATGCTAGAGCCTGGGCATAAGAGCCCTTTTAGCAATCTGTATTTTTGTTTTTTAAGTAAGCTCCACACCCAGCAAGAAGCTCATCACTGAGCTTGAACTCATGACCCTGAGATCCAGACCTGAGGTGAGATCAGGAGTCTGAAGCGACTGAGCCATCCAGTTGTTCCCTTAGCAATATGTATTTTTTAAAAGCCCTCTTCCCTTCCCTGCCTTTTTGCTTTAGTCTCAAGCAATTGTGGATTGTGTTTTCATTTCAAAGACATGATGAAATTATAACACTAAGGGACTGAGAAAGAATGCAAGTTGTTTTGTTTGTTTTAAAGAAATTTGAGATAATTGCTATTTAAAAAGCTGTTTCTTTTCTTAGGTACAGGACAGTTCTGTTCCAATATCTGATCTTTTGTAATAGCTATAAAGCATTTTGAGAGGAATAGGCAAGGTTTTAAGATTGGTAAAAATAGGTGGGCTTTGACTCGTTTTTAGAGTTTATTTCTAGTTTTGTTTTGTAGGGATTTGTAAGACAAAGACAGTTGCTTTTAATTTCCCCAAAGATATGGATTGCAGCCTGAATATCAAGGGATGGATCTGCTTTCTAACTAAACTTTACATATGTATATATACCAGGGAGATTTTTACCTAAAACGGGAATCAAAAGCTTTATGCCTTGATAAACTCTGTATAAAGTGTTTTAATAAAAGCTTTTTTCCTAAGTATGTAATTTAACCTTGGACTTTTCTGATATTAGGCCCTTAGATCAGCCTTCCACTGATTAATTGCAGGAGGGCCTAGGAGAAATTCTGGTCATCAGCTTCCTCTGTGAAGGGGGGCTCTGTTCCAGGGGCCCTTCTGACTTGCCTCATACCCATAGCATAATCAGAAGCTGAAAGAAACTTCCCTTAGCTGCCAGTCAAGTTCTCTTTGAGTGAGCTTGTAAATAGCCATCAACCTTTCTAATTCCTCTAAATTTGGTAGAGATCTTTTGAAAGTGGAGGAAGAGGGGATTTATAATTTAAAAGATCTGCTGCTATTCGAGGGACATGAATTTTCTGTAAGTTGGGGGCAGGTTGGGGGAGTTGTGCACAGTTCTAAGCTACATCTGCCAAGGTCATTGCATAGAAATGCCCAAGGTTGGCAGAGCCTGATTACAGCAAAGCAAACCCTACTGTCTGCCCCAGGTCCTTATGCTAAATTCACTTTTTGGCCTCCAGCATTTATAAGAGTAGTTTGTATACTTTGAATTTGAGATTAAGCCAGAGTACTGTACAAAAAGTCTTGTAGGGAAAGAGAAGTTAAAACCGATACATGGGGTCAGATTTGAGGAAGGGAAATCTACAATGGATATAGACATTAATTTTTGTCTTAAGTCTGAGTCTGTTCTTTTATCTTGTCAAGGATAGCCTTATATTAATAAGACAATTAGCCAATTTTTAATTTTTTTTAAAGATTTTATTTGTCAGAGAGGGAGAGAGAGCACAAGCAGGGGGAGTGGCAGGCAGAGAGAGAAGCAGGCAGGCTCCCGGCTGAGCAAGAAGCCTGATGCAGGACTCCATCCCAAGATGCCAGGATCATGACCCGAGCCAAAGGCAGACACTTAACTGACTGAGCTACCCAGGCGCTCCTTAATTTAGCCCATTTCAAGGATCCATCCTCTGGCCATTGATGAATAGGATTTTGTTATTAATGTCAATTCATAGCCACTCAAACAAATAAGCCTTTTTATGGTTTGACCAAAGATACAAGAGATATCCCTAGAGAGGGCATAGTTGATGAAGCCCCCATGATCTAAAAGTCTACATCCAAGAAAAATCTAAGAAAGCAAGGACCTTCAGGGACAGGTGGGAAGAATGTTGTGGTATTATGAGGTTGTCTCCAGTCTCCCACAAAGGTACAAAGCTTCCAGTCACAGACCCACCAATCTGTGACAGCAGGCAAGTGCTACTGGAATGGGATTTTTCTAGCACTCACAAGCAATGAAGGTTGAGACGACCAAGGCCCTTACAGTCTAGGACCTCTTATGACAAACCCCCCTGAGAGCTGGCACAACTGGGAAAAGAGAATGCTGCTTGTAAATGGGTGTCTCCAGTCCCCAGTCTATTCAACTTGCCACCAAAGTGCACCCCAGTAAATGCACCCTCCAGATGGCAGAGACCAGAGGGAATGTTCTCACTGGTCACAAAGCCAAGCTCTTAGGACAGAGAACACAATAAAAGGAAAAACCTCACCTAGTTTTTACACCGGGGACCCACAGCAAAGTATGAAGTATGTCCACACAGACACTGACTGATGTGAACCATGAACGCTATGCTTTATGGATTTAATCCCCTTTTACCACAAAAACCACAAAAGACATGGACAAAGGAAAACAAAGACCATCTCTGGAAGGAAATGGATCACTCAGCAAACAGTGCTCTACCAAATATTTTACTGAGAGTCGCTAACCCAAAGGAACTAGTTCCACAAATATTTTCTCCAGCTAATTTAATTTGAGAGAAAGAGTAGAAGATTGTCATCACCCTCACTCCACCGGACCTCACAGACAGATTCGGGGAGGCCGACCTGGTAAGAAACCTTACCTTCTGCCGGCCGTATGTCAGATCTCCCAAGATCTTGAAGCTGTGGAAACTTCAGAGCAAATATCCAGCGGAAGTTGATCCCACTGGCCACGCCAACTGGAGGGGAGGAACCACCTCCTGTGTTCTCAAGGATTTCCAGCTGGTCTAAGAATTAAATGGACATGAGACAGAGTAACAGGAGGAGGAAAGAAAAGTTTTATTACCTGCACACAGAGACCGGGTAATGACACTGAGACCTAAAGAAATGACCAAGGGAGGCAGTTGTTATACTTTTTAGACAAAGAGGCAATAAATCTGTGAGGAATTGACAGGACAAAGAAAACTTAACTTGGGAAGCTTCAGTTAGTAAGGAATTATAAACGGAATGTGGGCTACAGTAGTAAATTAAAAAAGGTAATTAGGGTTGTTTATATACCTTTTTTGACTCTAAATTTCCTATGCCTGGTAATAAGTATCTCTTTACCTCCTGGTACAGACTGGCCCCTTTTTATACAAGAGATTTACTTCTTGTTTTCTGAAGATAAGAAGTTAGTGTTCTTTTTTTTAAAGACTTTTTAAAAATATTTTATTTATTTGAGATAGAACGAGAGTGTGAGAGAGAGAGAGAAAGAGAGAGCACAAGCATGGGGAGCAGCAGGCAGAGGGAGAAGTAGGCTCTCCACTAAGCAGGGAGCCTGATGCGAGACTTGATCCGAGGACCCTGGGATCATGACCTGAGATGAAGGCAGATGTCTAACCAACTAAGACCCCGAGGTACCCAGAAGTCAGTTTTCTTTCTGCATTGGCTGTTTCTTTCTTTCTTTCTTTCTTTCTTTCTTTATTTCTTTTAAGATAGTATTTATTTGACAGAGGCACAGGGAGAAAGGGAACACAAGCAGGGGCAATGGGAGAGGGCAAGGCAGAGCAGGGAGCCCAATGAAGGACTTGATTCTGGGATCCTGGAATCATGACCTGAGCCAAAGGCAGACACTTAACTGACTGAGCCACTCAGGCACCCTGCATTGTCTATTTCTTAAGTCATTTTAATTTAAAATAATCAATATGCCAAAGTGGCACATTTTGGAGTGTACCTCCCTTGGCCAACACAAATCTTTTATGTGGAGAGAAGACTTGATTAATACCATCAGATTCTACAAGGATGGAGAGGATTGCCCTCCGTAGAGGGAAAATACAACATCCCACTACATGGAGTCGGAAGGAGACCCATAACAACAGGACCACTAGCTACCAGCACCCAGGTAGCAGGCCCCAAAAGGAACTCAGCAGGAAATCATACCCCATCCAAGTGGAAAGAACCAGAAACAGGGGAAAGGAGGGAGAGCAAAGGCTGAATGGGGTGGGCATTGCCTCTCATACTTCTCTATGTCCCCAGCACCTAGCACAGTGCCTGGTACACAAAAAGCATAATGTGTCCTTTATCGAATTGTCCCAGGACTGCCACTAGCTTGCCATAGCACTTTGGATACTTCCCTGATCTCCTCGGTGATTCCAGCTAACCCACGTGATCCAGATGATCCCCCTGATCCAAGTGAGGTCAGTGTAGGAGAACCAGTCATGGGATTAGAGAGTTGGAATTTTGAGTCCCACCCCCGACCACAGGGAGGGGACAGGGCCTGGAAGTTGAATCAGTAGCCATGGTCAATGATTTAATCAAGTGTGCCTATATAATAAAGAGGTCTGGGGAGCTTCTGTCTGGGCAAACACGTGGAGATGTGGGGAGAGTGGCATGCTTGGAGAGGGCATGGGGTTCTGGGTCCCTTCCCTTACCCCATGCATCCCTTCCATCTGGCTGTTCATGAGTTATATCCTTTTTAATTAAACTGATGTTTAAAAAAAAGCCACAGGCCCATAACTGCATCGCTTAAGGCCCCAAGTCAGTAAACCAAGACCTAATACCTAACCTATCTGTCATTGCAACACCAGGAAAATGTAACCTTTCACCAATCAACACAGAATTTCCTGGTCAATTCTAGAATTTTACTGGTAAGCCCCTATCACTACCCTTAGGAAGGCAACCTTGCCTAAACAATGTGTCTCTTGCTAATAAATTCCTTTTTTATTTTTAAAGATTTTATTTATTTGACAGAGAGATCACAAGTAGAAAGAGACAGTCAGGGAGAAAGGGGGAAGCAGGTTCCCAACTGAGCATACAGCCCCATGCAGGACTCGATCCCAGGACCCTGAGATCATGACCTGAGTTGAAGGCAGAGGCTTAACCCACTGAGCCACCCAGGTGCCCCCTTTTTTTAAAGATTTTATTTCTTTGAGAGAGAGAGAGAGCACGGGGCGGGGGGAGAATTAGACTCCCTATTAAGCAGAAAGACATGGGGCTCGATCCCAGAACCCTGAAATCATGACCGGAGGCAAAGGCAGACACTTAATGGACCCAGGTGCCCCCTTTTTTCTCTTTTAATGCCTTCTCTCTGTCTTAAAAACCATCACCAGCTACACCCCAAGGCCTGATCTTTACTGCTCATTTGCTTACACTCACCAACTTTTGGCCCACATTTTTCCTTAAGCTCTTTTTTTTTTTATGATTTCATTTATTTATTTGACAGAGAGAGCACAAACTTCGAAGCAGCAGGTTCCCTGCCTAGCAGGTAACCTGATACCAGCCTTGATCCCAGGATCCTGGGATCACGACCTGAGCCGAAGGCAGCCTCAAGTGAGCCACCCAGGTGTTCCCTTAAGCTCTTCTTACCAGTTTATCTCTTAATGCAGGTGAATAGAAACCAAAACCACCCTTCCAGCAATAGTGACTGCCCTGATAAGACTTCCAGCCAGCCCAGACAACAAGACCAGTCTGACTTTCACTCCTGACTCACAGCTGCAGACAGACCAAGAACTGACTACCTTCACTTCATTCTATTACTAAAATCTCTGCCCAAGGAGGAGCTCTCGAGCCTCATCTACATGCGTGTAATATAGGTACAGGCATGCTTCCTTAAGGCGTACATGCAGCCTTAAGCCCAACTTTACACAAGATGATGAGGCCTTCTAATCTAAATATTCATCTTAACCTAAATAAAGAGAATCCATTCACCTTTGCTCAGAGTCATGGCTTTGAAAGCCATTCCCCCCACCCCCCCCCCCCGTGATATCCTTATTTGCTGCAAATAAACCTTTCTTTGTTTTTAAGATTTATTTGACAGTGAGAGAGACAGTTAGAAATGGAACACAAGTAGGAGAGTGGAAGAGGGAGAAGCAGGCTTCCTGCTGAGCAGGGATCCCGATACTGGGCTCGATCCCAGAACCCTGGGATCATGACCTGAGTCAAAGGCACACACTTAACCAACTGAGGCACCCAAATAAACCTTTCTTTGTGCAACAACTTAACCTCGTGTAGTTTCTGACTCACCCAAGAGCAAACTCACATTGGTTCAGTTACAAAGCTGTCTCTTGTTCAGCTCAGGGGAGCTCCCCCTATTTGCTGCCCGAGTCCGGAGGCATTTAATAAAGCCAATCAGATCTTCAGATTTACTTGGTTGCCTTATTTTTTTTTAGATTTTATTTATTTATTTGACAGAGAGAGATCACACAAGCAGGCAGAGAGGCAGGCAGAGAGGGAGGGGAGAAGCAGGCTCCCTGTCAAGCAGAGAACCCAATTCGGGACTCAATCCTAGGACCCTGGGACCCTAGGACCCGAGCCAAAGGCAGCGGCTTAACCCACTGAGCCACCCAGGCATCCCGGTTGTCTTATTTTTTTAACAGATTTGGTGGCAGCATCAGGATCTGAAGCAAAATTCTGACTGGGTTTGAGAACAATGTGAAACACAGGGATGGTGGTCTGTGAACACTTGAGAGCCAATGGCAAATCCTGCTCAGTTGAGCTCTGCTCTTTTTGCATTCCAGCTGCTGACCTAATTGGCTTTCTCGCCCAGGGTAAACAGGTCAGTCTAGACAGAATAGTCTAATGGAGTGCCAGTCCTTAGCCCTTGGCTCAGTCCACAATTCCACGCTGGAATTCCTTCTTGATTTCCCACCTGAAGTCCCCATTGACTGTGGTTTGCTGGATTAGTCCTTTCCCCAGTTCCAGTCTGCAGTCTCCATAATCAATGCCACTGGTTCAGTCCATGCTGTGAATTGCAGGTGATGGACACAGCCTTTCTTGGCCAGTCCACAACAACAATTTTTGGTTATTGCTGTTGTATTCAGGAACCCATGTTTGCCTTGTTTTGTGTAAATAAAAGCTTAGCTAATGGGATCCTTAAACTCAGAAGAGTCAAGCATGCCACCTTCTGGCACACTTGCTTATTTTATGTCTAAAAACAAAACTATGGTGCCAGGAGCTGTGATTATCTACAGAAATGGTAAAATTTTACTAAAAACAACACAGAATTATCAGGGCCCTGAAAGAACTCAGTTAAATAAGGTCATCTAAGGAATGCACTTGAAAGCAAGGGCTCCCAAGGTAAATAAAATGGAATACCTGCTTTAATTGGCAAGAAGAAGCCTCCAAAAAGTTTCAAAATTCCAACAGTTTCATTGAAAGATCCATTGCAAAAAGCTAATGAAAATTTTTGATATATAAGAAGTACCTGTAGGGGGCAGAGGAGTCAAGATGGTGGAGAAGTAGCAGGCTGAGACGACATCAGGCAGCAGGAGATCAGCTAGATAGCCCATCAGACCATTCCCAACACCCACGAATTCAAAAGGAGATGGAAGAGAAGAAGAGCAACAATTCTAGAAACAGAAAATCAGCCACTTTCTGAAAGGTAGGACCAGCGGAGAAGTGAATCCAACGCGATGAGAAGATAGACCATGGTGGGAGGGGCTGGCTCCCAGCAAGCAGCGGAGCAATGGAGCACAAAATCAGGACTTTTAAGTCTGCTCCATGGAGGGGCATTACTCCAGGGGCTAAACTGGGGTGAAGACCTCACGGGGACAGCATGGCCTCAGGTCCCGCAGGGTCACAGAAGGATCGGGGGTGTCTGAGTGTCACAGAGTTCATAGATATTAGAGCAGGGAAGTCGGCTGCGGAGACAGAGCCAAGGAGTGAGCTCTCAACTCGGGGTTACCTTGAACCATAATCCATGACACGGGCCGGTGCTCTGTGCGTGGGGTCCCCACAAGATCTGGGGAGACTCCGACCTGGGAGAGCCCAGGGATCTGTGGGGTTCAGAGGCTCCAGGTGGGGCTCTGTGCCAGAGAAAGAGACGCTTGGTCACAGGCTAGGTAACCTCGGAGTACAGCCGGAGGCTGTGAGACGGGAGTGATTAAGCGCTTTTCTCTGAAGGCGCACTGAAGAGTGGGGCCCCTAGCTCTTGGCTCCTCTGGGCTGGAGATTGGGAGGCCGCCATTTTCATTCCTGTCCTCCAGAACTCTATGGAAACTGTTCAGGGAACAAAAGCTCCCAAAAGCGAACCCGAGAGGATTACTTAGCCCGGCCGGAGGTAAGGGCGGTGCAATTCCGCCTGGTGCAGAGACACTTGAAAATCACTACAACAGGCCCCTCCCCCAGAAGATCAACAAGAAATCCAGGCAAGACCAAGTTCATTTACCAAGGAGAAAAGCGGAATTCCAGAGGAGGAGAAAGCAAAGCATGGAATTCATGGCTTTCTCCCCATGAATCTTTAGTCTTGCAAAGTTAACTAATTTTTTTAAATTTTTTTTCCTCTTCTGCTATTTTTTTT
>RCUC01147936.1:0-14237 GCA_003697995.1 Taxidea taxus jeffersonii
TCACTCAATTTGTTAGTGATTCCTTCTAACAAGGATTGAATTTAATGTTATTTACATCAACTACTAGATATCACACTTTAATAAAGAGACTGACAAGGACGCATAAACTACCACAGTGCATTCAAGCCCTGGTTTCACAAGTCTCAAATCATCTGCCACAAGAGTCGCTATTCTAAAATACAATTCTTCGGGGTGCCTGGGTGGCTCAGTCAATTAGGCATCAGACCCTTCATGTAAGCTCAAGTCTTGATCTTGGGGTCATGAGTTCATGCCCCACATTGGGCTTCATGCTGGGTGTGAAGCCTACCTAAATTAAAAAAAATAACTAAATAAAAGCAATTCTGAGCATGCTTCCCTTGTTTTCAGAGTCCATCAGAGGAAGGTGGGGGGGCTCGATCAGTTAAGCGTCTGCCTTCAGCTTAGGTCATGATCCCAGGTTCCTGGGATCCAGCCCAGCCTGAGGTTCAGGGAGTCAGCGTCTCCCTCTGTCCTCACCCCCTCCCCCACCGCTTGTGCTCGCTCTAATAAGTCGTATCCTTAAAAAAAAAAAAAAAAAAGCCCATCAAACGTCCTGGATAGAATCAGTTTAAAATTGCTTAGTTCTGTCATGCAAACTCCCTCACAATTTAACTTCAACATTTTTGACAACCTGCCTCACCTGCCCCAAGGGCAGTTATACTGCAGTCCCAAGTGCTGTGCTATTTCATGCATATATTCTTTTTTTTTCTTTAAGCTTAATTTAAACATATAATGTAACCCCACCACCCTCTCCCAACCCCCCTCTCCTCCCACCCCCTTCAGTTTGTTTTATGACATTAAGAGTCTCTTTTGGTTTGTCTCCCTCCCGATCCCGATCCCACCTTGTTTCATTTTTTCTTTTCCTACCACCTTAACCCCCACCCCCATTGCTGCAACCACTCTGGAAAACAGCATGGAGGTTCCTCAAAAAATTGAAAATAGAGCTACCTTATGACCCAGCAATTGCACTACTGGGTATTTACCCTAAAGATACAAACGTAGTGATCATGCATATATTCTGCACATGCTGTTGTGTGACTGTATGGTCTTCAGTCAGCCTCAGTCCTGTTTTGTTTTATCTGACAGAGAGACACAGCGAGAGAGGGAGAACAGCCCTCCTGCAGAGCAGGGAGCATGATGCTGGGTTCAATCCCAGGAACTGAGCCAAAGGCTGACGGGTGAGCTACCAGGCACTCCGGGTCAGTCAGCCTCATTCCTATCCCAACTGTTCTCATTGGTAAAAGACCAAGCATTTGTGTATCATCGACTGTGAAGCATTCCCTAACTTCCTATCCCAAAGTTAATCACTCCTTCAGTGCTACTGATGGATTCTGTATCTTTTATAACACTAATCAGGTAATACAGTGTAAGTACTGATTCATGTGACTCCCCCATCCAAAGTTTAATAATATTTAATTTTCTTATTGTTTAAAATTATTTAATTTCGTTAGTGCCTCATATACATAATAGGGCTCAAAAGCGTTTGTCGAATAAACAGATGGCGAAGAAAATTGCAAACTAACTCAGTAAGAACACAGTATGCTTAGGTCAGAAGGTTCAAAAAAAAAAAAAGAGGATCAGAAGCAATCTTTAAATTTCTGAAGGGTGGGGGCACCTGGGTGGCTCAGTGGGTTAAAGCCTCTGCCTTCCGCTTGGGTCATGATCTCAGGGTCCTGGGATCAAGCCCCACATCGGACTCTCTGCTCAGCAGAGAGCCTGCTTCCCCCACTCTCTCTGCCTGTCTTTCTGCCTACTTGTGATCTCTATGTCAAATAAATAAATAAAATCTTAAAAAAATTAATAAAAATATGAAATGTGACATGGAAAACGTGGAAATGGTCACAGAGAAAGGAAATAAGATAAAAGGGCATGGATGTGACTCTCTCTCTGCCTGCCTCTCTGCCTACTTGTGATCTCCGTCTGTCAAATAAATAAATAAAAATAAAAAAGAGTCTAAATTTCTGAAGGGTGATTATGTAAAAAAACAAAACAAAACAAAACAAAAAACGAACTTGTTCTTTGTGGCTCTAAAGGGCAAATTAGGACTAGAAACATTACAAAGAGATACACTGTTTTCCACATAAAGAATCTTCTAACTATTATTATTTCCTCAATAGGCTGCCTTGAGGAAATTGACCTCCCTGTTAGTGAAAGAACTCAAGCAGAGGCTAAACAATATCCATCAGGTGTCCAAACTCTCTAAGAATAAAGAGGCAAACACACTTAGCTCTATGGTGGTGCTGGTTGTTACTGGTTTGTTTTGTTGACCTTTTGCTCAGGCCTGACCTAGAAGTACTTCTTGAACTGATGGCATGCACGATAGAACTTATCTTGCAGCAGCATATTTGAAATCCCTCTAGTGATCAAGGTGTTATGATATTTCCATTAAACAGACAACTAAATCAAAAGATTGTATTTTGGTGGTCTCTTAGAACAAAACAATCTTATCTCCTCATTAAATATACAGTTATTATTTTATTTGGGAAAATGTAATAGTGGTTATCTTCTAAAATTATTCCTTCCTGCAGTATAATTCTCAGTGTTTTTGGTTTTTTTTTTTTAAGATTTTTATTTACTTGACAGAAAGAGAGATCACAAGTAGGCAGAGAGGCAGGCAGAAAGAGAGGGCGAAGCAGGCTCCCTGCTGAGCAGAGAGCAAGATGCAGGCTCCATCCCAGAACCCTGAGATCATGACCTGAGCTGAAGGCAGAGGCTTAACCCACTGAGCCACCCAGGTGCCCCCAATTCTCAGTTATTTGTATGCCCCACTTTGAAAGTTAATTTCTGTCCTAGGTATTCTTAACAGTATTAATGCATTTCTGGGAGTATATCACAAAAATGGCCATTATTCTCTGGTTATATGTTCAATTACTGTGTTGGTTACCTTTATATAATAATTATTTATCAAAAATTTTATTAGTCTTTGATAACAAATTTTGGTTCCCAACACCCAGTTCTGAATCACAACAAATCTGTCTTCCAAACAACACCCAGGATTTCAATCTCTTCAATCCTAGGTAGTACCAATGAGGTTAAAAAGTCAGTCCAACAGGGCTGTCAAGGGCCATGTAAAAAAAAAAAAAGGCATTACATTTTATCACTTTTTATCACTTACATTTTAAAAACCTACATTTTATTACTCTTAAGTTGAGACCTTTTACTGACTAAAATTTCAATAGTTTATTTCAGAACTTAAATTTAAAACTACACAACATATCTTCCTGCTAATGAGCAATTAATTTTCTCCTTATGGGTGAGAGGGATTTTAATTGTTTGCCAGGTTCACCATGGTGCTTATAAAAGATTTTCCTTTTGGGGGGTAGAAAAAAAATTTTCCTTTTAATACTGAATCTCAAGGAAGAACATACTGCATAAAACAGTGCTTTTTAATATCTGTATCTATCATACTAGCACCTAAACTTTTAGAACCTAAATTATATATATATATAGAGAGAGAGAGAGGCTACTTTACATTATATACATTACATCATGTATATGCCATAAATATTAACCTAATATATATTATATATATTACAGGATATATATATACACACACATACATACCTGTCATTAAAAAGTCTTTCTGCTGTACAATATGACTTCTTAAGAGGCCATGAGAAGCTGGGGACATTAGGGAAGTTAAGAAGGAGGCATAGCAGACATATTTAAGGAGGCAACAATTGCCAGAAACCTCTACAAGGGTACTGAGGTAAGCAGGGCAGAAAAATAAATATGCGGATAATCTGTAGCAATACTCTGAAGCCTAGCAGCCAAAGTACAGAGCTAACTTCCAACTAACATGTATTCTCCGCAGCAATTTTTCTCTGTAGAAATGTCTTCAAACTCATTCTCTTAACAGCTTTTCCTGTCTGTAACTATAACTTCACACTCTCTAATTTTAACTTTTTCCCTACTACCTTAACTGGAATAGTATGGAAACAACTACTATCCTTAGTAGTTTTATTTTATATTTCCTGTCCTGCTTTTCAAAAGCAAATAATAAGAGCATTTTCTAAAGACAAGGAAATGGACCCTCCCCTCAAGCCTCCAGCCCTGCTGACACCATGATTTTAGCCCATTGAGACATATATTATTAGACTTCTGACCTACAGAGCTATCAAATAATAAATTTCTATTTTTTAAGCCAAAAAAAGATGAGCATTTTCTGTTTTTACAAAAAATTTTTAAATTTATAGTCTCTGAATACCTTTTTCTTAGGGCAATAAAAGTATTTCCTCTACTTGACTAGAAGAGGACTACAAACAGTCTAGATGAAAACCAGATTTGGAAACTGTAAATAATTCCCAATGTATGATGGGTAGTTATACATTACAGTATTGGGGAAAATCCGAGAAAATAGCACATAATTTGATTTCAAAACTATCATGTTCAGTTCCAAACTCAGAATGTTTTAATCTCTGTGGGGTTAGAAACAGGCAGATGGAAATATTTTCTAGCCAATAATGTATCCCAAAATAAAATTCAAATTAAAAAGAAAGTGAAAAGCCAAATTCAAGGGTAAACTTAAACACATTACCAAGTTCACTCTCAAACTAGTTCTAACTAGAAGCTTAACTTGTAGCTTGGTTTCCAAAGGTAAACTTCTCTTAATTGCAGGAAAAGAGCCTGCTGAAAACCCAGACAGTCACATGGGTTTCCCTCTCTTTCTTCTTTTGGCCACAGAAATAAGAAGTCCAAGAAAGGCTGAAGCAGCAATTCTAGAGGGGAATAAGCCATGTGCAATCTGCAGGATTTTTTCTTAAAGGCACAGAAAAGAGTTACAACTAGCAGCAAGAAGAAGGAAAATTAACACGTTTTTTGATAAGTTATAAATAAAGACAGGTCTCCAGGCTAAAGAGATTGGAGTAAGATTTTGAAAGTTAAAACTTTTCACAGAACAGGCAAGCATGGCTATGAAAGTAAAAGCCCCTTCCCACTAAAAAAAAGGAAACTACGATTTAAGCAGGCAGAGATAACTTCTCAACCTAGTGAAAGTTAGCATAATACTTACACATTTATATTTACCCCTGTTCTCTACCCTACCTGTACTTACACTCACCAATTACAGAGGACCCATATGACCCAATTTTATTTTATTAACATATAGTGTATTACTTGCTTCAGGGGTACTGGTCTGTGATTCATCAGTCTTACACAACTCACAGCACTCACCATAGCACATACCCTTCCCAATGTCCATAACCCAGCCACCCTATCCCTTCCCACCCACCCCCCCCAGCAACCCTCTGTTTCCTGAGATTAAGAGTCTCTTATGGTTTGTCTCCCTCCCAGGTCCCATCTTGTTTCATTTTTTCCCCCCTCCCTACCGGACACGACCTCCTGCCCTGCTTCTCAAATTCCTCATATCAGAGAGATCAGATGATAACTGACATGACCCAATTTTAAATCAATAAGGTAATATGAATTATAAATGCATGTTGTACCTTCTTCCAGTTTTTATCTGAGGAAACCTAACAACAATTATTTCAGTAATTACAGTCTGGGAACCACCTGCATCAGAATCACTAGGGAGTCCTTGTTAAATAAATACTTGGTTTCCTGCTGGGCCCCACCCAAGATCTAGTGAATCAAAAACAGAGTGGGGGAGCTCGAGAAATCTGCATTCTTAACAATCTCCTCCCGCCAGGTAATTTTAAACACTAAAGTTTAAGAACTACTGTAGTAGTAGAACTTATCAAAGAGACCCAAGCAACTTATTAATCAGAACTACCTGGGGACTCGGGGTAGATGGTGGAGTTCCTAGGAAAATAAACCACCTCACAAAGGACTGACTTTCCCCTTCCCGATATGCTTGGAGATGGGTAACAGATGTGTCACCTCAAAATCTCCAAATGTTTCCACTCTTCCCAAAGCTTTCCCACAACAACATACTAACTTTGAAATGTATGAGTGAGCCAAGTTAAACATTTCATGAACTTAAACTAAAAATCTGGCTTTGCCTGTCTGTAAAGTTCCTTAAAACAATAAAAGATACAAATATTTTAATCCTTCTCAAGATTCCCCCCTTTCAGTTCCTTCTCAGATTTGCTTTTTAGTCAAAGCTTCAAGACTTCTGGAAATTTTAGATCATAATGTTACAGTCCATTTTAATTCCCATACAATCCCAAATACCAATTATGTTTAAAAGTCTACTATACAAATTGTGAAATGTTTCTTCAGATAGTACACACAAAAAAAATCCATTCATCTCTTCCTTTCTTTAAACCAATAGATTTCAGTGATGAAGCTGGGGAAGAGACTTCGGCTGTCATACTGACGTTTGAGTAAGAACATCTGAACCTTCACTGTATGTCAAATGAGAAATACAACACACTTAGACCATTATCTCATGGACAGTCTCATAAGGTGGGTATCACCATTATCCTTACTTTATGGATGAGTCACCTAAGAACTAGATGGGTCAAGTAACTTGTGCAGAATTATTCAGCAAGATAAGTTAATTCAAATCAAGGCAGTCTAACTCCAGGACTGGCACTTTTTTTTTTTTAAGATTTTATTTATTTATTTATTTAACAGACAGATCCCTAACAGGCAGAGAGGCAGGCAGAGAGAGAGGAAGGAAAGCAGGCTCCCTGCTGAGCAGAGAGCCCGATGCGGGGCTCGATCCCAGGACTCTGGGATCACAACCTGAGCCAAAGGCAGAGGCATCAACCCGCTGAGCCACCCAGGCGCCCCAGGACTGGCACTTTTAACACCAAACTATCCTGTATTTTGAATATGCCATCTGCCAAAAGCAAGTCCCCTGAATCTAACAAGGTAGGAGTTGTGGATTCTGGAGAATCTCATTTTTTAAAATGTGCTTTTAGGTGATTCTGAAGTATAACAAAAGCTTGGAATTACTGTACTAGGCTATTAGTTCACCAAAGTGGAACACTGGCAACCTCTGAGATAGAACTCATGGTCTGGAAGTTAAGGTCTCAAATTCCACTATACTGATTAACTAGAATTTACTTATCCTATTTTCTCTCCTACTCCAAAGAAATTAAAAGGAAAAAAAATCCAGAATTTTCTAATTAGAGCTGCTGGTCTATACTACCCATATGTAAGAAACTAAACAAAGATTATTGATGTTCAGCATTATTCTGGGGCAGAGTTAGACCTTTACTAAAAGAAATGTGCAACATAGAATTTATTTTTTTTTCCATAAATGCATTTTATTTGCACGTATGTATTACATCCCTAGAAAAAGAATCCCGGGATTTTCCCTCCTATGTGTTTTCGACTTCCTTCTTCATGGTCCCTGATGCAAGCTGAGGTTGTCAGTACGATGGAATCAAATTGGGAGAACTGGAGCCCATGATTCTGCTATTTTTTTAAAAAATATTTTATTTATTTATTCATCAGAGAGAGAGGCACAGCGAGAGAGGGAACACAAGCAGAGGGAGTGAGAGAGGGAGAAGCAGGCTTCCCGCCGAGCAAGCAGCCCGATGTGGGGCTGGATCCCAGGGCGCTGGGATCATGACCTGAGCCGAAGGCAGACACTTAAAGACTGAGCCACCCAGGCGCCCCTATTCTGCTATTTTTCTAGATCTTTGAGTTGTACATCAAATCTGGGGCTGATTATTCCACTCTTGTTTAACTGCCCATGAGGTTTACAACAATTTTGCCTGCTCTGTGATCATCAATGATTTCAAATTTTACTGTTGCAGGGCACCTGGGTGGCTCAGTGGGTTAAAGCCTCTGCCTTTGGCTCAGGTCATGATCCCAGGGTCCTGGGATCGAGCCCTGCATCGGGCTTTCTGCTAGGCAGAGAGCCTGCTTCCCTTCCTCTCTCTCTGCCTGTCTCTCTGCCTACTTGTGATCTCTGTCAAATAAATAAATAAATAAATTTTTTTTAAAAATTGACTCTCAGTATAACGATGCTGCATCAACACAGTTAGAAACTGGATGACTACTTGGAGCATGACTGTAAGAACCTGACATTTGCCTCTCTTTTCAGCACTGTTAACGCTCTAGAGAGCATCTGCCAGGACATTCACGTGCACCATTATGGTGACACAGAAAGATGGTGGAAAGAGCTGCAGGGCAGAATTTAGAGATGGAGATATTTCAATTTTCTCATTTTACAGATGCAACAAACATCCTGTTTTTTTAAAGCACCATCTTTAACTCAGTTCACATTTGTAATATTTAGCTGGTAAAATTTTGAGGTCCATAAAAGTATTGCAAGAAAATCATATAATATCATAGTATATTGGACCTGGAAGGGACTCTGAATCTCCTAATTTCACAGATGAGGAAACTAACTAAATTTAGTTAATTTGCCTAACATCACACAATTATTTAATGGCAGAAGAAGCTTACCCAGGACAAAAACCAAATTTCTTATCTCTCAAGCCCACAGTACTTCTACTACACCAAAAATTATGTTTTTGTTCATAAACTTCTAAGGATTTGTAGAAATTAGTATATTAGCTTCAAGTCCTAGGAATCAGATCTTTGCTCAAGTTCTGATTCTTTTACTCATTCACTATCTGACCATAGGCAAATAATTGTAAAATAAAAATAAATCCCACCCTTTCTAGGTCACAGGGAATATTTCCAGAATTAGAAAACACATATCAATGTAACTTTGGAAAAATATGAAATTATGTAGAATTAAGATATGCTTTCGTAATTTTTTCTAGAGGCAAATAGGTAAACAATGGTTGTTAAATACTGTCCTGAATAGTGTGAACTGCAAAGCCTTGGAAATCAATGCCCTCAGTCCACCTGAAGAACAATTAATTACCAGGTCTAACTCATTTCCAATATTAATACCACCCTACTAGGTGATCCCTAGCAAATCAGAGATTTCTCTGATTAACACCACTGCTGATTTTCCATAGGATATTAAATGATGAATAAAGTGATCCTTAGGGGCACCTGGGTGGCTCAGTGGGTTAAGGCCTCTGCCTTCGGCTCCGGTCATGATCTCAGGGTCCTGGGATTGAGCCCCGCATCGCATCGGGCTCTCTGCTCAGCGGTGAGCCTGCTTCCTCCTCTCTCCCTCTCTGCCTGCCTCTCTGCCTGCTTGTGATCTCTGTCAAATAAATAAATAAAATTAAAAAAAAAAAAAGTGATCCTTAAAGTTCCTTCTACTTTAAACATTTCTTTCTTTTTTTTTTTTTTTTAAGATTTTATTTATTTGTTTGACAGAGAGAAATCACAAGTAGGCAGAGGCAGGCAGAGAGAGAGAGGGGAGGAAGCAGGCTCTCTGCAAGCAGAGAGCCCGCCGAGGGACTGGATCCCAGGACCCTGAGATCATGACCCAAGCCGAAGGCAGAGGCTTAACCCACTGAGCCACCCAGGAGCCCTACTTTAAACATTTCTTACTGTACAGTAAAACACAACTGCTCCCCAAGTAAAAATCTTTTAGTCAATATCTCTATGTTGAGTAAAGTGTGAAGTTTAATTAATAGCAATGTACAAATGCTGGTTTCTTAGTTGTTGTAAATGTACCACAGTAATGTGGTATTAACAATAAGGAACTAGGTGAGGCGTATACCAGAATTCTCCATCTTTGCAACTTTTTTGTAAATCTGAAACTATCCTAAAATTAAAAGTATTTAAAAAATAAAGTAAATCTCTATGCCCATTTTTTTTTAAGATTTTGTTTATTTGACAGACAGAGATCACAAGCAGGCAGAGAGGCAGGCAGAGAGAGAGGAGGAGGCAGGCTCCCTGCCAAGCAGAGAGCCCGACGTGGGGCTGGATCCCAGGACCCTGGGATCATGACCTGAGCCGAAGGCAGAGGCCTTAACCCACTGAGCCACCCAGGCGCCCCTATTTTCACATTTTTTTATGATCTCTTGCAGTAACAAAAATTTAATACTTATTTTTTAAATTTAATATTTAAGTCAAGATATTCCTTCATTCGCCTTACAAATAATTATACTGCACCCCTGATTTAGGTAACTCTAAAAACCTTTTAAAACTTATCAGAAATTTGATATTTTGCCTCTTCTTTATTGCAATGCTGAAAAAGGATTTTTTTTTTTGAGAAATAGGCTTTTATTTTAGTTGGTTGGGAGGAATACACGCTGTTCAACAAATAAGAGAGCCCTATCTGACAGAATTCTATGATAGTTCAGTCAGGTGAATTATGATCTTGCTAACCGGCGCAAATTGTAGGTGGAAAAAGGAATGTGGTTGATTTTGTTGTTTCCGAGAACCTTAAATAAAGAAAAATTGCATGGGACACCTGGGTGGCTCAGTTGGTTAAGTGTCTGACTCTTGATCTCAGCTCAGGCCTTGATCTTAGACCTTGATCTCAATGTGGTGAGTTCAAGCCCCATGCTGGGTCTGGAGCCTTCTTAACAAAAACAAAAAATTTTTAAAAAGGAAAAGAAATCACTAAACGAGCCTTTAGTCTTCCATGTTCAGTCTAACTGTAATATAAGTGTTCTGTGAAAATGATCTTTTACCACAACATCAAGTAAGTTTCAGAAGTCACTAACTATAGAAAAAGTTACATGGATCTGTATGTTTCATAATCTACAATGTCAATTCTCCTTTTTAAAAGGAAGGAAAAGGGGCGCCTGGGTGGCTCAGTGGGTTAAAGCCGCTGCCTTCTGCTCGGGTCATGATCCCAGGGTCCTGGGATCGAGCCCCGCATCGGGCTCTCTGCTCTGCGGACAGCCTGCTTCCTCCTCTCTCTCTCTGCCTCTCTGCCTACTTGTGATCTCTGTCTATCAAATAAATAAAATCTTAAAAAAAAAAAAAGGAAGGAAAAAATCTTCAATACTTTCTTCTCTACCTGAGCTATGCCCTTTAAGGCCACCCAATTCTCATGATTCACATGAAGACTTTGTAAAAAAAAAAAAAAATTATCAGCACTACCTGGCAACAGATACCTGTGTGTTTCTAAATAACAGTAATCGTGCCAGTACAATCTGAACAAAACTCAAAAGTGTTAAACAGCTTAAAAAATACCTATAAAGGGTGTACCTTATCTAAAAAATAAATCTTTCTAGATTGAAAAAAAATTAAGACATGAATTTGCTTGAAAGACCCATTTAAATAATTTAAATTTATTTTATTTTTGAAAGAGTAATAAACAGGGGTGCCTAGGTGGCTCTGTTGGGTTAAGCAGCTGCCATTGGCTCAGGTTATGATCCTGGAGTCGCATAATCAAATCCCACATCGGGCTCAGGGAGCTTGCTTCTCCCTCTGACCCTCCCCTGTCTCATGCTCTCTCTTGCTCTTTCTCTCTCTCAAATAAATAAATAAAATCTTAAAAAAAAAAAAAAAAGAAAGAGTAATAAGCATATCCTTAAAGAACAAAAGCTAGCCTGGAAACACAAGATATATAATTTTTTTAAGTTTTCAACTTCTTATTGCTAAGTTGGTGACACCAGGGGTAGTGTACCCACCTAGCATTTTTTAAAAAAAGATTTACTTATTTGAGAGAGAGTGAGAGACAGAGAAAGAGAGAGAGCAAGTGAACATACAAGTGAGCAGTGGAGAGGCAGGGAGGAGGGAGAGAATCTCAAGCCGACTCCCCAGTGAGCATGGAGCTGGATCTCACAATCCTGAGATCACGACCTGAGCAGAAACCAAGAGTCCAAGCTCAAATGACTAAGCCATCCCAGGTGCTCCCTAGCCTAACATTTTAAACATTTATGGACAGGAAAAGACCAAGGCATCTGAGGGAATATTTCTTCGGGGGCTCCCATGGTCAAGTCACCATTCATTCACAGAGGGATGCCCATGTGAAGCTGAGGCAAGCCCCCAACAGGGCCTGAACTAGAACTCACTTCATCTGAAAAAGAAGGAAAGTAGGAGATGGAGAGCAGTCCCATCCTGGACAAAATTCCTTTAGCTCTTATAGAATTTCTACCCTACTCAATGAAGCTTCTGTCAATGATGTGTCTCAACTGAAGATAACTTTGTAGTAATAGATAAATCGCTGTAATATGTTCCCCTCTCTCAAGTTAAAACAAACATGAAACTATTCCTTAAAAGTATTTCTATTATAGATTTTTGCCAAGTTAAGAGAAAAAAAGGAAGTAGAAAGAGAAGAAAGATGGAGGATAATCAGGCGGGAGAGAAAAGAGCCACAGGTGAATGTAAATTGTGATCAAATGTTAACCTGGTCTGAAAATCAGGAATCCTGGTTTCTAATTCCAGCTCTGGCATTAGCTACCTAAAATACCTTATGTAGACAGTGAACTTCCTCATCAAAAAATGAAGTGGCAGTAGGTAGGGATTGCTCCCAAGAACAAGAACACGTCCTAGAACAAGAACACGTCCTAGAACAAGAACAAAGGGATCCCACATCTGGAGCTCAAGGCTTAAGAACTGTAGGGACACCTGGGTGCTCAGTGGGTTAAAGTCTGAGCCAAAGGCAGAGGCATGATCCCAGGGTCCTGGGATCGAGCCCCACATCATCCACCCCCCCCCCCATCATCCATCGGGCTCTCTGCTTACTTTCCTCTCTGTCTGCCTCTCTGCCTACTTGTGATCTCTATCAAATAAATAAATAAAATCTTTTTTTTAAAAAAAAGGATAACAATTGTACACATGAAGGGAAAACAACAACAATAATGACAAAAAACTCACAGGTTGTCAAGGCAAAGAAAATTTCTGATTATTCTACCTAGGGATGGGAGACTTCAAAATTACTTTGGGCATCTGGGTAGCTTGTTCAGTTGATCTCTTGATCTCAGCTCAGGTCTTCATCTCAGGTTCAGGAGCTCAAGCCCTGAGTTGACTTACTAACAAAAAATAAAATTACACAACCTAGAGAATAGTGAAGAGGAAGAATCTATGAAAGTTGCCAATTCAACACAAACTGAGCAAGGTTCTCAATATCAGTTTAGTACTGTAGACTCAGAGACGAATATCACAATCTCTGTCTTTAAGGTGTTCCGAATCCAAGTAAGGTTTTGGTTAAATGCTAAAAGAAAAACTGTGCCTCTGACTGTGCCCCTTTCCAAGTATCTTATGCAAAGAAGCAATTGACACCTAGAATCTTGACATTCAAATGTCAATTAAGAAAAATGAGGCTTAGGGATGCCTGGGTGGCTCAGTTGGTTAAGCAGCTGCCTTCAGCTCAGGTCATGATCCCAGCGTCCTGGGATCGAGTCCCACATCGGGCTCCTTGCTTGGCAGGGAGCCTGCTTCTCCCTCTGCCTCTGCCTGCCACTCTGTCTGCCTGTGCTCACTCTCTCTCTCTCTATAACAAATAAATAAATAAAATCTTAAAAAAAAAAAAAAAAGAAAAATGAGGCTTAGAGAAATTAACTTCATGGTACTGGTTTTCTGACTTTAAATCCAGTGCTCTGATATACATGATTAATATGGCTATATAAATGTCAGCTACTTATATTAACTGAAATCCTATTAGTCTACAGATTGAAGAAAAAAATTATATCAAAATTCCTCCCTACTGTTAATATGAAAAACCTCTTATAATAGATTTGCCTTGCTACTGCTCCTAATTTACAATGCATATATAGGAATCTGTCTTCAAACGTAATACCTTCTAGGCTGCACTCCACTGTCCAAATCATCTCTGTTCCCAATGGTGGCACAGAGCAGGCATTCTGTGATTGAATTAGTGATCTCCAAAGCCCCTTCCAGATCTAAAATTGCCTGACACCTGACATCAAAACATGACCAAAAAATACCCGAAGTTCACAAATGTATAAGCTTAGTTCACCTTGCAAACTTTTAAAATACTGCCACTATAAACTTTAAGGTATATTTTTGTATACATTTGCAACTATAGGCACAAATACAGATCTCACTACTATATATTTTGTCCTACAAGTAAGACAAAATTAGGATTTCTCGATCTTCATGTAAACAACTTTATAAATTTTTGTAAATTCATAAAAGAGAAAATAAGTGATAACAAAATAAAAAAATTACAATCAGAAAATTTTGTCTACAAAAATGCATAGATTGTATAATCCTCTATAACTGAAGCTGTAGAATTTGCTTCATTTCTATCAAGATCCCTGGAAAGGAAACAAAAACACAGGAGAACTCTGAAAGGGAGAGTTTACAAGTTGGGAAATTTGCCTAGAGATTAAATGAGGGAAAAAGCGTATCAAGCAAGAAGAGTCCAGGAAAATTGGCATTTCATTAATGTGCAAAGGATGAGTAATTTATCCCTATCAAAACCTATTCCAAAATCTGCAATGTCCAGCACCATTACTTAATTTCAAGAATAACAGGTCAAAACACAAATACAATGGCATCAAAAATTT